>CANTAL010000336.1:0-185017 GCA_947650365.1 Chamaelirium japonicum
ACACTAGATCGCGTGTTAAAATTTCATGTATTTACATGAAACTTCATTTGCACAGTTTTATGTGTAAAAGCTGTACAAATGAAGTAAGTGTATATCTGTTTACACACATCATACCCTATTAATCAAACAACCCTAAGTTGTTTGCACATGTGTTTTTAAAATCACATTTTTAAAAAACAGCAACCAAACAAGCCCTTAATATGTTGATTATATTCACTCAATTTCATGTTTGTTTAAGAACAATATTTAGCGCTTCCCCTGGGGCGGTGGTGTACACAGATCGGTGAAGGGTCAATATATAATAGAGTTTAGGTAAAATATTAAGTATGAAATTGTATTGTAAATATTCTCTCTAGATGTTAGCAAACAGTAGGGGTCAATATATAATATTTGAATGAACCAAGGGGTTTATATGTAAATATAATTTTTATAGGGGTTTATTTGTAAATAGAGAAGATTGTAGGGGTTGATTTGTAAAAAAAAAACCATTTAGTTATTATGTTTTTTTTTCCACCTTGGATTTTAAATATATAGGTTAGGCATCGATTATGGTGGTGGTGGTGGTGGTGGTGGTGGCGGTGGCCGGTCGGGGCGGTGGGGTGGTGGCGGAAAGGTGGTCGATGGTGGTGACCTGTCAGGGAGGCGGTGGTGGGGTTGGTGGTGGACAGTCCGAGGCGACGGTGACGGGCATCACCAAAAGATGAGACCCTAAACCAGTGATTGGGTTGGGGGTGACCTTTTCCTGGGTTCCGGCGCATCCCACGACGTAGCATCCGGCGAGCTTTGCGAACTGGCCGACCAGATTCCCCACCGAGCCCGAAGCTGCTGATACGAACACCTTCTCCCCTGCCTTCGGCTTGCAGACACTGTACAATCCAGCATAAGCTGTGAGCCCACTTGCCCCTGCAACACCACCGGTCCGATCAGCCATTAGCCTAGATTCAGACCCCCAAGATCGGAGTAAAATTGCTGACCCACCTAGAACCCCAACATGGTAAGACGGTGGGAACTCCACCGTATCGATCTTGCTCAACAAGGCTCCAGGCCGGACGACGGTGTAGTCCTCCCACCCCAGCAGCCCAACCACCAGGTCGCCGCTCTCGAACTCCTCCCTGTTGCCTGAGGCCACCACTCTCCCCACTCCGAACGCCGCGATCGCCTGCAACCAAACACCAGCTGTGAGAAATACTTAGATATATATAAATCCAGGTGAAATGTACCGTCTGGGATCGCAGCAATCTCGCCTGCCCTGCTTCGAGGCGGGCGGCGAAGCCCGCCGCCTGCTGCGAGGGGCTGGATTCCTTCATGCGGTTTATCTGGTACGGGTCGACGGACACGTAGATATTCTTCACGATCACGTCCTTCGATCCTTCCGCCACCGTCAGGGCCAGCGGGGAGCTCCGGATCTCGAAGTCGGACTCCGACGGCCGGCCACCGGCGATGTGGTGTTTGATCGTGACGTATCTGTTCTCCGCTTCCATCTTCAACGCTATGAGACGAACACACACCGCAGAGGAGGGCCACAGGTTTTATTGCCAACTGATGAATGAGACGACGTGGAATCTTGAGAGAGAGACAGGCAGGAGATCCTTTTTTGGCTCCGTTGGATTTGTGACAGCTGTTGCATTCGTTGGTTGCTGATGCATTTCACCTGGAGCTGGGTTTCTGTAGAATAATGGCAGCCGGTGCTGTGCATACGTCCAGAAATTTTTTTTTTTTTTTTTTTTTTTTGCAATTAACCAAGGGGGTTCTATTCATGGCGCCCCATATCCAGAAATAGAATCAATAGAGGCCTGATCATCTTGGTTAAAACACACAGAGGAAGAGCTTAAAGCAGAGTGTATCCAAAAATAAAGAGGAGAGCTTAGGTCCTGTTTTGAGGGAGGGATCTTAGGTCCTGTTTTGATACGCTCTGCTTTTGAGATTCTGGAATTTTAGGAGCCCAGAATCCAAAATAAAGAAGAGAGCTAATTTGGCAAATACAAAGAGCCCAAAAATAGATCCAACGGAGAGCCCAAAAAAAGATTCTGGGAGTGCTTTTTTCGGAGCCCAAAAAAGAGACTTCAGGACTTGGAGTCCATTTCTGGGATTCCACGGAGAGCCAAAATATTCAACCGAACCTATCGATGAGATCGCAAATCGTGATTTTCTCCCATCCCTGGACAACCGAAGAGCTTGCCCTCGACCTCACCCTCGCCATTTGAGATCTCTCTCCAATCTCTCGACGGAACCGGATCCCATTCTCTCTCGCCAGAACCCTCTTCTAGGTTATTCCTCTCTCTCTCTCTCTCTCTCTCTCTCTCTCTCTCTCTCTCTCTCTCTCTCTCTCTCTCTCTCTCTCTCTCTCTCTCTCTCTCTCTCTCTCTCTCTCTCTCTCTCTCCCTCTCTCTCTCTCCCACGGCCAGTCATTCTGATCGCCTGAAGTTGCTTGCCGGAATCGTACCCGACCCCCGCGAGGTTTGTCTCTGGGTTCGGCGAGATCGAAGCAGAGGGAGAGCCGGATTGGGCCTCCCCCTAGCACCGTCGGAGACGCCAGATCGGGCCTCCCCTCTCTCGCTCTCGCCGCCGGAGACACTGGATTGGATCTCCCTCTCTTGCCCTCGCCGCCGGAGGGCGCCGCGAGAGGCTGTTGTGCGAGGTGGTGAGGGAGAGGAGATTGAGTCCCCCCTATTTCTTCAGCTTCGCCGTGACTCGGGAGCTTGAGCTGGGGCTTTGTAACCCATCTCTATTGAATCACAGTAGACCCTACGGTTGTATGGTACGCAGGATGTGTGAAGTTGCTGAAGGACAATCTATACTATATACTAAAACGGAAGACTCTCTCCCGTGTTGTGACACGTGGACATCTTTTAAAGAACCATAATTATTCTTCCATGTGTGAACATGGCTCAGCTTTAAATCCTATTAAAAATCTACCATAAAAATAATAAAACATTCATTCAATGGCATTTAATTATCATTTGATGTTAATCTCTCTCTCTCTCTCTCTCTCTCTCTCTCTCTCTCTCTCTCTCTCTCTCTCTAATAAGTGAATCACACTCACTTTAGATTTCATACTTCTTCGAACAGTTGTGATGTCATCTGTACCAAATGGTTGTGCATCAAGCTCATCTGGGCATTGCCCAGGTTTCTTACTAGTGAATGTAAAAGTGGGGTCCAGCTATTTGCACTTATGGATACAGCCAATATGGTTTACATTGTCCACCAAATATTATATGTTTGAGAAATGTTATTCAGCCCGAAGGTATGTCCCGATTTTGCTGGCCTGATTGACGTGGCAGTGTGCAAGTGGTGGCTGAAACCCACTACCAATTTTAAAATCTTTAACAGCACCAGTTGCACGCTGCCACGTCAATCGGGTCGGTGAAATCAGAAAAACCTTCGGACTGAATAGCATTTCTCTATCTGTTTACATGAAATCTACATAATGGGTTTAGATTAAGGTACCATTTTTAATAATTTTTTAATATCAAAATTACTTGTGAGATGCTCTCCCAGCTAATAATTAACCTTCGGACTTACTTTAGTAGCATTGTTGCTAAAATGATTTTATTGGATCAGCTACAATGATTTGGGCTAGATTTAGGTTTTGAGTTTGGTTCATTGTTAGGGGTATATAATTAGGCTTAGGGTTAGGATTAGTGTTCACTATTTAGAGTATATAATTAGAGTTCCAACTAGTTGTAAAATTTTGGTCACATACAACAAGGGTTCTCAAAGGGATGTTATTCAGCCCAAAGGTGTTTTCGATTCCGCTCAGCTCGATTGACATGGCAGTGTGGTGGTTGAATATTACTAGCGAATAACACCATCAGTCAAACTCTGCCACGTCAATTGGTCTGAGAATAATCGGGAAAACCTTTAGACTTCTTGTTCTCAAATTACTTTGGCAGATAAAGTCTTATACATGAATTGCAATTACCATATTTCAAGCCAACGAGCTATTGGTTCTTATGTTTATAAAACCAGATTTTTTTTTAATAGAAATCTTTGATAGTATTTTTGTGGATATTTACAATAGAGATTTACTATGATTTAAAAACAATGTTTCTATTTTGATTATTGTAATAGATGGCATCTGTATCTTCTATTCCTGTGGAGACTGGGTCTCAGAGAGTTGTCACGGCTCTTTGGACCCATGAGCACGAGAATATTTACATTGATATAATGGTAGAACATGTTAAGAAGGGGGATCAGACTACTTCGACATTTTCAAAGTCTGATTAGAAGGAAATATGTGCTGAGTTTTTTAGTAAGACACAAAAGTCTTATGATTCAAAACAATTTAGAAACAAGTTTAACAGGCTATGTCAAAGGTATAAAAACTTTCAAAAACTTGTTGACCATATTGGGTTTGGATGGGACCCGATCACTAACAATGTGACAGCACCTGATCAATTGTGGGAGGATTACCTTAAGGTATCAGTTCTTTTCTATAATGAATACTGAAATATTAGGTAAATAAAACTTTCAAATTACATTGCTATGTGTTTTATAGGTAAATCAAGATACAAAGATCTTTAAGACCAGAGGTTGTCCTGAATTTTCTAAGTTATGCACAATTTATGGTGATACTACTGCCAGAGATGACTTGGCATGGTCTATCAACGAGAATTATCCTCCAAGCCCTCATAACCATGAGTTTGAGTTTCTTGATGATGATTCAGACTATATCCCAGAGACACAAGCTCCTGAAGCACCTATAACCGGCATACCTACACTAAATTCACAAGCCTCCTCTCACCGTACCCAGCCAACAACTGCTAGCAGTAGGCGCCGAAAGATTTTTACCAAGGGCGACTCAATTGTTAAAGCCCTAAACAGTATTGCAGAGATAGCATGGGAGAAATACTCTAGGACTTCCTCCTCGTCTAGCCGTAATGTTGTTTTTTCTATCAGTGCTTGGCATGGAAGTCTTAGGAAAGCTCGAGGATATTCCAATAGAGAAATATATGAAGGTTGTTGAGAAGCGCGCTTAAGGTGAAAAATTGGAGAGAGACCTTTATATCTATGTCTGACAAACATAGAAGGTGGTGGGTAGAGCATTTGGACTGATGATCCATTCTTTATTTTTTGCTTTGCATGTAATAACTAGACCTTCGTGTCTATGCTTGATGAACATATAAGGTAGAGTATATATGGAGTATTTGGACTGATGATTCATTCTTTTTTTTTTTTTTTCTGTTTGCATGTAATAACTAGATATTTTTTATCTGCTATGATCTACTGCTTGGATTGGTAAAAGTAAACTTTTTTTTACACGCGATATTTTTTAGATTTTAAAAATTGACTACGCTTCGTCATAATGGTTTTTCTTTTGATATTCGTTTATCTTATTATAACATGTGTCATGATTTATTATTTATAAAAGTTCATAATTATTTTTATATTATTTTTGCTCAGACTTGAATATGTTTATATTGTAAAATTGACAGGATGTCAAACTCTATGATGTCTAGCGATATTGAGGGTTCATTATCCCCTCAATCGTCTTATGATTCAGACGTATCTAACATAAGCGATAAATCATCTGATGACGAGATATTTTTTGATATGGTGTTTGCTGCTACCATGTCAGCAGAATTACATGCACTGAGGACTCTTTGTAGAAATCCATATAGGGATGAATCCCTAACAGGTGTTGAATATGCAATGCGTGTTGTTACTTGAAATAAACAATGCTGCATTGATATGCTATGTTTAGAGCAATACATTTTTCTAAACATGTACACTTTATTAAGGGACAAAGGATTTCTGAGAGATACTATACATGTCAGTATTAAAGAGTGGGTGGCTATTTTCTTGATGACGTTGGGGCATCGTGGCAGCAACAGGGTTATTTCTGATCGTTTTCAATTTTCGGAGGAGATGACGTCACAACATTTCAATATCGTACTATGAGCTATTTGTGCTTGGGGTAAAGAGATAGTCATCCCATCTAACTTTGACATCGTTCCTCCCTAGATCCGACATAATGAGAAGTATTATCCATGGTTCGAGGTGAATAAAAAATTATTATTATTACAACTTTCATTGTCATTACTATGACTAAAATATATAAATTTTATTTGTTATATAGAATTGCATAGGTGCAATTGATGGAACACATATAAGTGCACACGTACCTACAAATCGACAAATTCCTTATAGAGGGAGGAAAACAACCATTACACATAATGTGATGGCAGCATGTTCTTTCGACATGCGATTTACATTTGTGTATACTGGTTGGGAGGGTACAACCAATGATTCAAGAGTATTCATGGAAGCTATTAGCAGACCCTTACTTGGGTTTCCTTATCCACCACCTGGTAAGAATGAAACTTATATTCATATCATTTTCATATTATGAAATTTTTTATAATATTTGCTGGTGCAGGAAAATATTATGTGGTAGATGCAGGCTAACCAATGTTTCGGCATGTTGAAGGCGCGCTTTCCGATCCTGAAGTTAATGCCACCATATCCACTATATTGTCAGAGGCTTGTTGTGGCATGCTATATTTTACATAACTATCTACGGATTGAGAGAGAGATGGATAAGATATCTGCCAGATTTGAAGGTGAGGATACAGTGGTAGCAGCTGAAGATGGCCCCATAGAGCATAATGGAGGAGTGACAGGTCCGCATGAGATCCATGAACTTAAGGATAGCATCACACATCGTTTAACATTGCATTACAATATGCCAATTTGATGTATCTTCTATTTGAAGCACTACTATTATCGCTTTGGGATGAGACGTGTAAGAAATAATTTTGATATTTTGTATGAACGTGTGATATATTTGAATGAGACTTCTAGTATAATTTTTTTATAATTTAATATTATTATGAGTAACATTGGTAATGAATGTCAAAAAAATATTTTAAATAAATTTTTTAGTTTTGTGTTGCCAAACAGGATTCTAGGATTCTTTGCTCCAAGAATCTCTAAAACAGACTGATTTTACCAAACATTATTCTTGGATTCTGGGCTCCAAAGGAATAAGATTTTGGGAGCTCAGAATCAGTTTTTCTATTTCTAGGATTCTAGCTCCAAAAATCCCAGAATCAGAATCCTATCAAACAGGGCCTTATAATCCTGGAGAAGGGATCTCAGTAAATACAGTCTGTCCTTTGTGGGCACTTTAGGCCCTATTTGGATACGATTTTGATTCTAGGATTCTTGGAGCTAAAATCCCAGAAACAGAAAAATTGATTCTAAGCTTCAAAAATCTTTATTTCTTTAGATTCTAGAATCTTAGAATCATATTTGGCAAATCAGTCTGTTTTAGATATTCTTGGAGCAGAGAATCCAAGAATCCCGTTTGGCAACACGAAACTAAAACAATTTATTTAAAATATTTTTTTGACATTCATTACAAATGTTACTCATAATTATATTAAATTATATAAAAAAAATTATTCTAGAAGTCTCATATGAAGATATCACACGTCCATACAAAATATCAAAATTATTTATTACAAGTCCTATCTCAAAGCGATAAGAGTAATGCTTCAAATATAAGATATTACATCAAATTGGAATATTGTAATGCTATGCTAAACGATGTGTGATGTTATCCCTAAGTTCATGGATCTCGTGCGGACCTGTCGCTCCTCTAACTTACTCTGTGGGACCATTTTCAGTTGCTACCTCTACATCATCACCTTCAAATCGGGTAGATATCTCTTTCTCAATCCGTATATAGTTATATATTATATAATATGCTGCCACAATAAGCCTCTGTTGATGTAGTGGATATAGTGGCATTAACTTCAGGATCAAAAAGCGCGCCTTCAATATATCGAAACATCGCTCAATGACATTCGTAAGTAAGGAATGATGCTGATTGAATAACTCTTTAGCCCTTCGAAGTCTTCTATTACTACCTCCTCTATAGTCAGACAAGTGATACCGTTCATATCGGTATGGAGCCATGTATCCTGCCATATTTGGGTAGCCGGCATCTACCACATAATATTTTCTTGTACCACCAAATATTATATAAAATTTTATAATATGAAAATGATATGATTATAAGTTTTATTCTTACCGAGTGGTAGATGAGGGAACCCAAGTGAGGGTCTGTTAATGGTTTCCATGAATACTCTCGAATCATTGGCTGTACACTCCCAACCGGTATACACAAATGTGAATCGTATATCGAAAGAATATACTGCCATCATATTTTGTGTAATGGTTGTTTTCCTTCCCCTATAAGGAATTTATCAATTTGTCGGTACGTGTGCACTTATATGTGTTCCATCAATTGCACATATGAAATTCTATATAACAAATAAAAAAATACATATTTTAGTTATAATAATAACAATTAAAGTTATAATAATAATAATTTTTTTATTTACCTCGAACCATGGGTAGTACTTCTTGTTGTGCCGGATTTGAGGAGGAACGATGTCAAAGTTAGGTGGGACGACTATCTCTTTACCTCAAGTATAAATAACTCGTAGTACGATGTTGACATATCGTGACGTCGTCTCCCCGAATAGTGATAACGATCAGAAATAATCTTGTTCCTGCCACGATGCCCCAGCATCATCAATAAAATAACCACCCGCTTTTTAACACTGACATGCCTTGTATCTCTCAGAAATTCTCTATCTCTCAATAAAGTGTACAGGTTGAGAAAAACATGTTACTCCAAACGTAGCATATCAAGACATCGTTGTTTATTTCGAGTAACAACACGCATTACATATTCAATATCTGTTAGGGAGTCATCCTTATATGGCTTTCTGCAAAGAGTCCTCAGTGTATATAATCCCACTGATATGGTAGCAGCAAACACCATATCAAAAAACATCTCGTCATCAGATGATTTGTCGCTCATGTTAGATACCTCTAAATCATCAAACGATTGAGGGGATGATGACCCCTCAGTATCACTAGACATCATAGAGCTTAATATTTTGTCAACTTTACAATCTAATCATATTCAAGTTCGAACAAAAATAATATAGAAAAAATTATGAAATTTTATAAATAATAAATTATGACATATATTAGAATAAGAGAAACAAATATCTAAAGAAAAACTATTATGAAGAAACATAGGCCAACTTTTAAAATCTAAATAATGGCCCATGTAAAAAAAAAAGTTCAATTTTACCAATCCAAGCAATAGATCATAACAGATAAAAGATGTATAGTTATTACATGCCAATAGAAGAAAAAAAAAAAGAAGAATGGATCATCGGTCCAAATACTCCACACTCCACCTTATATGTTCATCAAGGATAGACACAAAGGTCTAGTTATTATATGCAAAATAAAAAAATAAAGAATGGATCATCAGTTCAAATGCTACACCCACCACCACCTATGTTCATCAAACATAGATATAAAGGTCTCCCTCTAGCTTTTTACATGAAGCTTCTCAACAGCCTTCATATATTTCTCTATTAGAATTCCTCGAGCTTCCTTAGGACTGCCATGCAGGCACCGATAGAAAAAACAACATTACGGATAAATGAGGAGGAAGTTCGAGAGTATTTATCCCGTGCTATCTCTGTAATACTGTTTAGGGCTTCTACAATTGAGTCTCTCTTGGTAAGACTATTTCGACACCTACTACTAGCAGTAGTATGCTGGGTACGGTGAGAGGAGACTTGCGAATTCAGTATAGTTATATGCCGGTTATAAGTGCTTCAAGAGATTGTGTCTCTGGGATATAGTCTGGATCATCATCAAGAAACTCTGACTCATGGTAATGAGGGCTTAGAGTATGATCCTCATTGATAGACCATGCCAAGTCGCCCCTGGCAGTTGTATCTTCATAAATTATGCATAACTTAGAAAATTCATAACAACTTCTGGTCCTAAAGATCTTTGCATCTTGATTTACCTATAAAACACATAGCAATGTAATTTAAAAGTTTTATTTACCTAATATTTTAGTATTCATTGTAGGAAAGAAATTATACCTTAAAGTAATTAATCCTCCCACAGATGATCAGGTGCATGATGTCACATTGTTAGTGATTGGGTCCCATCCAAACCTAGTATGGTCAACAAGCTTTTGAAAGTTTTTTTACCTTTGATGTAACTTGTTAAACTTGTCTATAAATTGTTTTGAATCATAAAACTTTTGTGTCTTACTAAAAAACTCAGCACGTACGTATTTCCTTCCAGCCAGACTTTGAAAATGTCGAAGTAGTCAGGTCTTCCTTTTTAAAATGCTTTATCATTATATCAATGTAAAGATTCTCGTGCTTATGGGTCCAATTAGCCGTGATAATTCTCTGAGACTCGGTCTCCACATGAGTTGAAGATGTAGATGCCATCAAAGTACTACAGTAATCAAAGTAGATTCCGATGATATTTAGAATTAAAAAAAAAGTAGAAACAATATATATTTTTAACTCATAGTAAATCTCTATTTTAATATCCACAAAAATACCATCAAGGATTTCTATTAAAAAAATATATTTTATAAACATCAGAACCGATAGAGATTGAGCGGTCTATGTCCTTGTTGGCTTGAAATTTGGTAATTGCAATTCATGTATAAGACTTGATTTGCCAAAGTAATTTGAGAACGAGAAATATTATTCAATTCGAATTAAGGTTTTTTAGAATTCGATCCGCTCAGCCCGATTGATGTGACAGTGTTTGACTGGTGGTGTTAAAGATTTAAAAGTTACAATTAAGATTCAACTACCACTCGTACGCTGTCATGTCAATTTGGCTGAGCGAAATCCAAAAAACCTTCGGATTGAATAGCATCTTTTTGAGAACCCATATAGTGACTGTACAACTAGTTGGAGTACGTATAGTGATATGTGAATAGAAAGGAAAATATACTAATAATATTGGTGTTTCACACTTTTAAAAGTATATATGACATAAAAGAAAGAGTAAGAAAGAAAGAAAGAGAGAGTGGTGATCCTAATGTATGGGCAACTAATCAGAGGTCCCAATGTAAGGAGGATATGAACCAAAGAGGTTTTTGTTTAAAATGGACAATCCAAGATAGCCAACTAGTTTGCCAACACTCCGGTTTTCCACCTTTACATGGCATTCCCATCCAATGGCCCCTACAAAAATGCCCCTAGAGAGAGATATCAGACCTTTCAAAAAAGAGAGAGAAGGAGAGAGAAGACCTTTCAAAAAAAAAAAAACCAAAGCCTTGAACCTGGCCGTGGGCTAGAGAGAGAGAGAAAGAGATCAGACCTTTAAAATAGACAGAGAGAGAGAGAGATCAGATCGACTTAAAGAAAAAGAGAGCAAGAGAGAATAAATCCATGCAACTGCAGCCCGACCTTCCCACCTCATCGCCTGGCCGTGGGCTAGAGAGAGAGATATCTTAGGGGAAAAAAAAAGAAGAGAGAGAGAGAGAGAGAGATCAGAGCTTGCACCTGCAACCGAACCTTGCCTACCTCACGCAATACCGTGGGTTAGAGAGAGAGAGAGAGAGACCTTTAAAAAAAATAAGAGAACGAGAGAGATCGGATCCATGCAACTGCAGCCCGATCTTCTCACCTCATCGCCTGGCCGAGAGAGAGAGAGAGAGAGAGAGAGAGAGAGAGAGAGAGAGGTACCTGGTATCTTGAGGTTCTGACGAGAGAGATCCGTCGAGCGTGAGGGATGGGAGAGAGAACACGCGAGAGGAAGGGTTTTGTTTCGGCTTCCGTCGTCTAGGGTTTGGAGATATCTCATATCGGTATATATCCTTTCACGTTAAAATAGGGATTCGCGGTGCTCTCCGTTTTTTTTTTTGCAATTAACCAAGGGGGTTCTATTCATGGCGCCCCAGACCCAGAAATAGAATCAATACAAGCCTGATCATCTTGGTTAAAACACACAGAGGAAGACTCTTCCTCCATTACAGACTGATAACCATCCGACGAAACCAAATCATTGATGAAATCCGTTAGAATCAAAAAATTCTAACGGATCGGGGAGCTTCTATTTTGGGCTCTCGGTGGAGCCAATATTTGGGCTCTCCCTTTATTTTGTGATTTTGGATTTCCGGAATCACAGAATCATAAAATGAGAGCCTCCAAACAGGGCCTTAGCTCGTGAGTGAGAACATCTCCAACAGGGCCTCAGCTGTACTATGACGATTGACCAGCCATCACCCCTAAAAACCGAAATGTTACGTAGCCAACTTGTTTGCCAACTTTTGGGTTACCAACTTTACGTGGCATCCTCGTCCCAAGACCCGTTTACCACACGGGTCTACTCAGTTGACCCGATCCGACCCAATCCGACTCGACCCAATAGACCCACAGGTACTATATATTACAGTATCGGATTGCGGGTAGTCACGACCAGCTGAATTTTAAACGGGTCCTCCCGGGTCTACCGTGTCCAGACCCTAAGCCCGGACCCGACCCGTTTATTAAAAGGGTCCATCGTGTCGACTCGTTTACGACCCGAACCCGTTTAGCCCTGACCTAGACCCGCTAACTTCGTGTCGGGACCGAAATTGTCAGCCTTAATCTTCATATAAAAAACACTCTTGCAAGAGCATCATGGATCCTCGTCGATATGGGTTTGTTTGATACTTAAGCGCATCGGGCTTCGATATATTCGGAGGCGAACACATTTAAGTAGTTTCGGAGGCGCAACCAGCACAATCGCCTGCAATCTCCGATCAACCTTCACCAACTATGAAAAGGCCGCAACGCATCCCTAATTTCAGCGTCCAAGAAGATAAAATGTTGATATCGACGTGGCTAAATATCAGCATGGACGCAACGCAAGGTAATAAAATTCGTAGATCAAAATTTTGGACTTGTATTTGTGATTTCTATCACAAACACAAGAGTTTTGATTCTGAACAGAATGAGAGTTCCATGATGCACCGTTAGTCCTCGATCCAACTCGTCACAAATAAATTTTGTGGTTGCTATGCCCAAAAAGCAAGACATCAATCTAGAATCAACGAGCAGGATAAGATTAATTTATTATCTTTCGTTGTAATTTTACCATCCATTTTCATTTTAAGTGTGATATCTAAATTTAAGTGATTAACCTTTGGTTAGATCCAAATTGCAAATTAAGGGAGTTATACAAGTCATTGCACAAACCAAGTGAATTAATTTCGATCACTGTTGGAATGAACTTCAGTTTCAACCGAAGTGGTTGGAGGAGCTAGTGCCAACAAAAGAAGAACTTGACAAAGAAGGGTGAAAGCACCGGCTCTTGTGCGTTATCTTCTCCTTCTACATTAGACAGTAAAAGTCTTGAAGAGGATGAGACGTTTGTCGACCTAGAAAAACCAGCATGCAGGTAAGCCGAAAAAGCGCACGTATGAAGCCCAAGGGGAAAGGCCGTGCGAGTGAAGAAAGCGGTGGAGTACCGATGTTCAAGCTTTTTCAAAGAGATGAGCTGAGAAGAAGCAACTTCATGATGTGAAGTTGGAGATGATGACGAAGGCATACTGTAACACCTGAGGTGTTAAATTTGAGAATAATAAAAATCCTCCCAGGGCTCTTTTCGTCTTTTTACCGTCAGACTTTTTTGTTGGGTTTTTTCTAGAATAATGGGTCGTAAACCCATGAGATGTTTTACGTTCACTTTTTCTATATTTTCGAGCACGTTGTATTGGTGCGTCCCGTGCAAGGATCGGGTGTATGCGCAGCTTGTTTCGGCAGCCCGGTAGTTAAAATCCTAGAATTTCGATGATCAGCCCACTGTCGGTATTGTTTGGTTTACCACAGGAGATTGGGTGATCGGATTGTAGCAAGGCTGGATACATTGGGTGAGGCTCTGAAAGAGCTTTCCAACGAGCCTTAGCGGGGATCGATCCGACACCCGGACAATGAGTTATTACTATTTTAAAATTCAGAGTATTTCCTTTATTGTGGGAGATCTACAAGTCAGAAAAATATATACCAAGCGCAGTTGTGTTTGCGTCGATGAGAGCTTTCCAACGGGTCCTTCCGTGCCCACTTCTGACCTACGGTTTGTAACTTACGGATGGTTATTCTTTTCAGCCATGTAAGTAGACGGATTGCATCCGGGTTCCAATCGAACCTAGTTCATGGCCCGGGATTGAGCCCGACCAGCCATAGGACCCTTCTTTCAACCTTTTGGCTGGGTTTAGACCCCCTCGATCGCCCTCCCCGGTATTTAAAATTCGAAATTCGGATGAGGATAACTGTGAAGATTTGGAACATTAAACTGAACATTTTCCTTCCATAACCACCACCCTCTTTGTTAGGAAGGTCTTAACCAACCTGATCCCCAGCCGTACTTACCATAACAGCTCCCCTCCCCTTCCTTTTTACGTGAACCGAAGAGAGGGAGAGAGAGAGAGAGGACGGAGCGGAGTAGAGAGAGAGAGGACTAGAGAGAGAAAGGAGGGAGAGAAGAAGACAGGGATCGAGTGAGAAGAGAGAGGAGCAGCCGCAGCCCCTCCGAGTACCTTCCCCAACCCCGACGACACACCCAGGTCAGCCCTCCCCCCTTCCCACCTCCTCTCTTCCGTCGGAACAAACCAAACCCAAACCTCCACTAGCGGCTTTCTATAGCCGGGCCTTTACGGGGCTTCGACGGTTGCTCCGGCGGCTCCACCCGCATCTCCTCCATGGAGGTGGTGCGGGGGAGATTGACCGAGCGCTCGCCGGCGCTCCCAGGCCGGCCCCCCCGCCGTAGCCGTCACACAAAACCAGCCCCCTGTTTCACTGGTTTTGTGGGGAAGAAGAAGAACGGACTGATTCGCAATTAAAGATCTGTCCTGGGTCTTTTAGAAATTATTAATACAGCAACCCGACCCGACTGCACTGTAGACCCGACCCGAACTGCAGATCCGACCCGACCAGTTTACCCGACCTGTTGACCCAGAACCGACCCAGCAGTGAACCGGTCTGGTTCACCTGAACCAGACCTGTAAACCGACCAGAAATTGGTTCAGCCGCCATTTCCTCGTCCGATCTCAGAATCGAACGAAACCAGTGGCGTTTCGACCGGTTCGAAGAGACCCACTTGTTGAACTAGAATTGGTACAGTAATATTACTATCTATGATCCCTTTTTAGCCATGGGCCCGATCTAGTCGGTGCACCGTGGTTTGACCACCAATTCTCCGTCCGATCTCGGAATTGGATGAAACCAGTGGCATCGTGCTCAGATCATCGATGCCGATGTATTGAACCTAGTTTGGAACCCTAGAGACCCTTTTACCCTATTAAACCGATCATAGACCGGTTTTCACCGGTTCGACCCTAAAACCTCCGACTGTAGTCGGATTCTAGCGAGACCGGATCCCATGGGTCCCTCATCCCTAAACCAACCGTTTTAGAACCCTAGTTTGAGTAATTTATAGATGTGACAACTTATACATTTTAAACCATGATGGTCAGTTTCTCCTTCGACGGTACACCGGACCGATAGGCGTGAGGAGCGTGGACCACCGAGCCATTCTCCAGGTGAACATGATTAATTCTATTCTAGTTAGAGTAGATTGTAGTTGTATCTATAAAATAATAAATAAAATCGTATGTGGCATAGTATGTCCAATGCATGCAGGCGGGAAACCGGTACTGCATGTGGGAGGTGGGCATACTATCCCTTTCCTCTGAATAATCATGCATATAATATTTTGATAGCTGTAACGGTGATTGACTCAACCTAGATTCACACTAGGATGCATGCAAACAAGTAGATACTTGTACTGATTATTTATTAATATTCTGTTGAATGAGTGTGTTTGGTGACCATGGGTCGCATGGGGCAGTCCAGTTGCTATTTAGCAACAAAGACTGGTGGTCTCAGTGGAGAGACCGGTGGTCTCAGTATAGAGACCGGTTGTTATACTTCCTCAGTCGAGGTTCTCTTCCCAGAGGAAAGACTCACTACTCACGGGCATGGGTAGGGGACCCGAGTGCACAGGATGGGAGGTGAACCACCGCCTGTGCATAATCTGAATCAAGTAGGTAGGGTCACAGGGTTGGGCAGGCGGTAAAGCCCCTAGTGGCCTAGTAGTCCACCCCTGGGTAATGACCCCGAAAAGCAAGATGGGCGGGAGTGCCCCGTGGTGAAAGACCAAGCCCCCTTATGGCCATATGGGTATTTCTGGCTCTCCAGGTACACTTGGACCCAGGTTCTGTTGGCAGACTCAGTTAGAAAACTGCCGGTTCACTTTAGGAGTAGGTAGAACTAACCTTCGGTGATTAGTTGCATACTTTTAATCTGGATGCTTATTTGTCTTACATTTACTAGTTGTAGTTGTACCATAGTAGAACTGTCATATTAGCTAGCTGAACTATCTTATTTACAATATATGTATGTATATGTTGTCGCCCTCGTAGACTTCTAGAAGGGCAGGGTATGACTATGGTTTACCCTAGCTAGTTTAGGGTTAACGGTTCACTGAGTTTACCTAGTAAACTCACCCCGTTGTTGCACACTCTTTTCAGGTACCATAGATCCTTCTCAGGCGCTTCCTAGAGGAGCTTGATTAGCTATTGAGGGAGGATATTAGAGGTGTTAACTAGTTTTATTATTTTCAGTTGATTATGTAATAACTGTTGAACCATGTTTTAGATGCTCTGAATAATGCCAGAACCAGTAATATTTCTTTGGTAAGCTTCTCCTCAAAGCTTCATGCCTGGTAGGCCTTTCCTCAAGGCCAAGTTATTGGTAGGCTTCTCCTCAAAGCCGTCCCTCATCAGCTAGTAAGTAGTTAATGATAAATTAGAAATAAATAACTAAATAATAAAATCAACCTCGCAACCTTATAACATTGACTTACCCTTAAAACCCCATCACCCCCGGGTTTGACTGGTTTACCCTTGTAGTCAGATCCGGGGCGTGACACATACGAGCAGGAGCAAGATAGAATTCGAGTAAAAAATGAGAGGCTAGAAAGAGAAGTCCCGAAGTAGAGCATTAGAGGTTTGAAGCAGATGAGGAGGAGAATCATGCTTATCGACACTTCTAAGCTACCCGATCACCAAGCAGAGTATTATTGTTGCCGTCAGATGGAGATACTAGTTAAGGGATCGTCATACTAGATGCCTGAGATGTACGATCTTTTTATTCTTTTACTTATTGCTATCTTTGTTATTGTATTAAATTGAGATGTACTTGTATTAATTAAAATCTAAAGAATTAGATTTGAATATTTATAAATTAAAACTACTCACACAAGTTAGAAGATGACAAGAGAAAAAAACATTGTTGCTCCAAACCAAACATTACAACTTAAAAGGATTACAAGTTGAACAAAAGATTCATACAGTCTTCCATATAGCCTCTATTGATGCTCAATCAAGTCTTTTTGGAGTTGGGAATGGGTCACCCTGTTCCTGATCCGTTGGTGAGTGCTAATGAATTCTATAAGTTCTAGAGTGTGCTCGTGGGAAACCGGACCACTTGGACTCTCATCGACAGTGTCATAGTTCAAGTCCAACAGTGGTTCAGCATCTCTGTGTATTATAATACAGACTAGCATGATCTCTCTAAGCATCTCATGTTGCCAAAAACGTGCTGGTCCTCTTACTATAGTGAAACGTGCATGTTGAACTCCAAATGCTCGCTCTACGTCTTTCTTTGCCGACTCCCGAACTACTGCGAAATATTTATATTTATTACGTTGAGGAAATGGGAGTGTCTTGACCAATGTTGACCATGGGGGATAAATTCCATCAGCCAGATAATACCCCATGGTGTAGTCGTGGTTGTTACCCAAGAAATTGCAAGGAGCAGTACAAGTCATTTATGTCATTGTGCAACCCCGGAAGCCTGAAGAAGGCATTTCTTATTCATAGATTGTAACTAGCAACAGCTTCAAGAATTAAAGTAGGCTCGTGAACATGGTCGGTGTACATACATTTCTATACTGTTGAACAATTCTTCCATTATCAGTGCATGTAGTCGATGCTCCCCAGCATCCATAGAAATCCACAACTCACTCCAACTACTAGTAGTCATGAAACATCGTTGTTGTTCGGTGCCCTCATGTACTCTTCCGAGAAAACTACCATTATCGCCTTGACAAACCTTATCAAGCTCTAGATCACAATATTTTCTCCGATCTTGACATAGTCGTCTACGGAATCTACCGCTACTGTGTAAGCAAGCATCCTCAACATGGCAGTGGTCTTCTAAAGTGGTGAGAGTCCCATGGTACTAGAACAGTTTCTCCTCTAGACGAAGTAGGGATCATACTGCTCTACTGCAGTTTAAATTCGATAGAATAACTAGAGGCGCATTTGGAATATCTATTGGAACAAGTTGAGATGATAGATAGGATCTTCTGCAAAATAATCTTGAAAGAGTCTTTAGTGGCCTGCCAGTCTGTCACACCAAATTATTACAGACCTTCAATGGACTCTCGACTTGTCTCGTGTCTCCTCCTAGCTTGTTGTCCTTCCTTAACACATGGCATATGCTAAGCTCATATCTTTCTTTTCGGTGCTAAAATCGTGAAGAATCACCTGCATCAAACGATTTTGCGACATGATGGTGAGAATTCGAGAGCAAAACAAAAAGGGGGAGAGAAACTTGAGGGATTTGTGATAATTATGATGAAGCTACCTCCGTATTTATAGAAGAAGAAAGTCATCATTGGATTGTGTGCCCAATGAACACAAATATGATCGTTGGTGAAAAGATGTCTTGCGTCGAAAGCCGTGTCTAACGGACAGAAATATGGTCGTTGATGAAAAGATGTATCGCGCGTGTTGGAAGTCTTGGCCGAGGAAAAAAAATGATTATTGGGCATACAATTTAATTATGATATATATTTATAATTATTATATATTTTTTAAATTAATTTTTTGACATTAATTGTATTTTTAAATATTTTTTAATGATAATTGATACTATTATTTAAAATATATATGACATATTGTAATTTAGATACAAAGGAAGGGCTATTATGACAATTTGAACTTTGGGAGGCTGTTGGAGCACACAACCGATGTGCCTCCTACCTATCCTAAATGGCATTGGGAGCTCCTTTAAATCGTCCTTTGAGGAGCTCCCACATGGGAGGCTGTTGGAGATGCTTTGAGATTCACAATGCATTGGTTTATTAGTCACTAGGGTAGAGATCACTAGTTTGTAATCACGCGTGCCTGGTATTGGTTTTGGCCCAATGGATCCCACACACACACACACACGAAAAGGAAGGGGACTGATCTGTCGGGCAGATTGTGGGCACGACCCAAGATTTCCTGTGCATGGGTCAGGTCGGTGAATCATCATCCGGGTTCTTTGGCATCTACCTCAGCTTCTACTTCGAGCGTCGTTATCTCTTAGTATATGCTCCAGTATATATATGTGTGTCTTGCGCGGGTGTTCTCTACCTTAATGGAATTTTTGTGAGAGGGATCAAGTAGATGGTTTGTAGGGTTTGACAAGTGGAGATCTATTGCATGTATTTCTCTTGATCGATGATAATTCAATTCTTGATTGCCGTACACGATGCTTCCGGTTGCACTTCGGCAGATAGCCGCTGCGTTCACCAGACTAAGGGTGGGTATCGGGGGATCTGGATCCCACCTAGGTGCTTCCGGATTGTTACTGCCATTTTCATTATTGGAGCATAACCGAGTCCTACACCAGAAAGGAGTACTTGCAGTATCGAGCATGAATCTCAACTCTGGATTGTTTATGTTCGTAAACCAATACTGTGTTGATAGCATTTTTGTGCAAATACAGTTTAGGTAGATTTCGGTTAACATTAAATATGCTTAATAGAATTCAAGGAGCCTTGATTCAGTTAAATATGTTGGCGAACTCGGTCAAACTTTGCCAATGTTGATCTAGGATCGCATCTTGCAGAGTTTGGTCGATTTTCTGCTTTACTTGATTGGGATATTAAATTAGCCAATAAAAATTTAAATTAAACCTACAACCATTCATGAACAACCACACAAAGATTTACAAAAAGAGATACACAATGCGCTACTTGCATCATAACAAAGGGATTAGCCAGTGGTGTGCGAGGTGGGAGGATGCAAACCGAGAGGCAAAATGATGGGAAAGTAGAGGGATGTGCCGAGACCGGTTTAATTAATCCAAAGCTCATCACGAGGTTCATCACATCCCAGGTAGCATGGGAATGTGGTTGCAAAGAAGCACCACAAAATGGAATCACATAGATGTTTTGGGGGGGGTTAGGGGGGGGGGGGGGGGGGCGCATGTCGTTCGTGGAGGTAACCATCACACCATTGTGTTAGAAAGAGGGAAGAAAAAGATTATGTGTTGAAGATAAATTTGAAGGCTATCTTCAAGCTAATTCATCATCTCCCCCATGGAAGAACTTCGATATTTTAATAGGAGGTTATTGGTAAAGAGGGTAGCAAAGGAGTTTCATGGAGATCATTGGAGAAGAGTGCTCTAATGGAGGATGGGGCATGTTGAAAGGACTTTTAGAAGAGAGAGAGAGAGAGAGAGAGAGAGAGAGAGAGAGAGAGAGAGAGAGAGAGAGAGAGAGAGAGAGAGAGAGAGAGAGAGAGAGAGAGAGAGAGAGAGAGAGAGAGAGAGAGAGAGAGTTCTTCTGTATGCCCTAAAACAAGGAGGGGGTGTTGTTCGATAAGGGAACCCACTCCCCTTTCTCCTCGTCACTTGGGCCTTCTATGGGGTTTGACGATCCATGGGGTGCTCACAAAACCATTGGACCATAATTTTTGTTGAGCATTGGCTACCACAAATTTTTGGATGCATTAATGAGCTTATGCGGTGTGCGATGCATACTTCTGGCTTGTTGGCCTCATTCATTATTTATGCTTAGGTGTGACATCCCATACCTAATCATACAATACGATAAAAAATATTTACATAAATATTTACAAACGAATATGTATAATGGGGCATGTGGATACACCAAATGGTCCTTAAAACTCAACAATCTACTGATAAATCCTAGTATTATGGAACATTTTACCATTATAACATACAAAAAAGTATTAAATATCCTTTGTTATATTTTCATCTTTATATAAGCCATGTTTTTTGTAATTATTTAACCAAAAACATGACTGACAGGGGATCAAAGAGTAATTTCAGAATCCCCAGGGGTGAAAAATGTAATAAGATTGGACCTGATGGGATCAAGTTAGTTTTTCCCCATTTTTAGGGTGGATCTATTCACACTACTAATCGGTACGTAAATGCACCATATTTACTCACCTAAACATATACTTTCCCACCCTCTTTCAAACCATTATTAGCTATGGAAAATAATCCAAAAGGATCAAGTTATGAAGACACATAGAGAAAAGACAAATTTCTTCGAACTTTGGATTGTTGGATGGATGAGAGGATGCTATAGGAATAATGTGTTCGTCAACATATTTGAAACGAGCCCTAGAACATTCAATTTTGACAACCGAGTCAAAAGTTATTAGCAAAAATAATTTAGGTGATGTGGGCTGAAACTGCAACCCCGATTGACTGGGTTGTGCAAAAATCGGCAATGCGAGCCTGTTTTAGAACGACCCCTACTCTATAAATAGGCACATTTCAGTCATCAAACATATCTTTTGAAATCCATAGTTGTCGAGAATCATCGTCATCATGCTTGGCTAAAAGTCTCTTATAGGATTTCGATGATACCCTAGCCTAATAAGACTATGATTTTTTATGTTGTAATTAGGGTTTAAGTTTTATTTTATAGATTGTTGCATGGTCGGTGATAAACAATAACTTGTTGTATTTAATATTTGATATTAATAGTTGATGCTTTCGCTGAGATTGTTCTATCTAGATTAATACGCATCGTAGGTGATTTTCTTTGATTGTAATATATAATTATCATGTAAGGTATTTATATACCTACAAGTATACATTTTGATGGATTATACCTAAGGAAGATGGTCCGTGCCCAGGAGGACGGAACGTGTGAACCTAAGATGGTCCATGTCATCGAGATGCTTGTACGATCTTCTCCAATTATACTAGGGATGATGATCTGTGTCTAGGAGGATGGATCGTACCAACCAAAGATGGTTCATGTCATTGATACAAACACCATCACAAATTGTAGTTGTGGTGGGTCAAATCCATCTAAGATACTAAAACCAAAAGTTGACATGAATAACTTAGTTGTTAGACTAGTTGTGGATTCGCCACCTTAGATCTTCTCCAATTGATAACTGAACATTCATTAATCTCTTTTATCTTTGACTTACCTTTTCTTAGTTTAATCAAATCAAATTATTATCTTAAAATCGATCTAAAAACTGTAATCCAAATTTAACATAACATTGTGTAATCCCAGAGGACAACACCGGTTCCTTGCCGCTATAACTACAACGAAATCAACTTAGATATTGGTGGTGACTGGAAACAATCAACTACTAATATTACTATGTGCAGTCTCCAATTAAAAAAATGGCTAACATCCCTATGATGTGAACTATGCCTATGGGTAAGGGCAGCTCTGGCCCGTCCCTGTGCGCCCTTCCTCCCATTCCATGTATGGGCATGCCTCCACCATCGTTAGCCCCAAGCAATCCACCTCCGCCTCATTTCTTCCTTCACCTCCTCCTCCTATCCTCCTCTCTTTCTTTCTCTTACACTTGATCATTTTAGGTCGAGTTCCATTAATGTGCATTTGTCCATCGAAGGTCGAGTGATCAACGGTGGCTAAATGGGCTATAGATACACTCGTCTTCGATGGCCACTTGCACAGTAGACGAGGACCTGGCTTGTAACGGCCAAGCGTAGGAGGAGGGAGGAAGGAGGAGTAGGAGGAAGAGGAAGAGGAAGGAGGAGGGGGAGGGAGGAAGGAGGAGTAGGAGGAAGAGGAAGAGGAAGAGGAAGAAGGAGGGGGAGGGGGATTAGGAAGGAGGTGGAGGCGGCGGGCTGAATAGGAATGACATCGGTAGAGGGGCATAGAAGAGGAAAGGGGAGGAGAAGAGTGGGTTGCCTTAAAAAATGCACGCTCTTAGAATGTCAACAATGCTAATGGTCGGATCTCAATTTTAACACTTCCCAAGTCAACCCAAACTAGGTATGGATGGGCCTCGGGTTGGCCGGGCCGATATTCAACCCTACTTGGCATATGTATCTCATGCTACGCGTAAGGCTGCAAACTAATCAAGCTGTCAGGGAGGAGTTCGCAAACAAGCTCGATAAAAAAAGCTTATTTGATTATTAATCGAACCAAGCCCAAGCCTAGAGTTTAGGCTCATTTACAGAACTAGAAAAGCTCAAGCAAAGCAAATCTCTTTTCGGTTGGGCTCGCGAACATGCTACTTACATGCATGTTTATTTTTCAGACTCGCAAAGTAAAGGCTAGTAAATCGGATGTGGGCTAGTAAATCTTCCAGAATGACAAGTAAATATGATTTCCTTCTTGCTGTTTGTATTGACCAGTAAATTAAAACATTACTTCTGGCCAGTTGTTTGGATTGACTACTATAGTAAATCAGAAAACAAATCTATCGGTCACTCACCGTCTGCTCCATCCACCTCCCCCACTGACCACCGGTCTCTCTTCGCTACCCCATTTGCCATCACCGGGGCGGCGGTAGGCGGCCGACCGGTGGTTGGCAGGGGGTGGTGGATGATAGGGTGGGTGACGGCTGGTGGTGGACGGCGGGACGATGGTGCATGACGATTGGTGGGGCAGCGGGGTGCGACGACGGGTGGTGGGCAGCGGCCGATAGTGGTGGTTGGCGACTGGTGGTGGACAAAGGGTTGGCGGCCGGGAAGGGTGGCGGTCGGCGGTGGCGTAGGAATGGCAGCGGTGCGGTTTAAAACCGAAAATGCGGTAAACCGCATTGCATGGTGCGATTTTGGTTTGCCAAAATATAAAACCATCGCAGTGCGGTGCAGTTTCAGTTTTGACCAAAACCGCATAAAAACCGCACCGTTTAGGTCATTATAATGATAACCCACGGTACACCGCACCCAATGGTTTAGTTTCGGTTTTACATAATGGTAAACCGTCGTGGTGCGGTTTCGGTATGGCGGTTCGGTGTTGTGGTGCGGTTTCGGTTTTGCCCGAAATCGCACCGTTGCCATCCCTGTGGGTGGTGGATGGCGGGGCGGCGGGTGGTGGATGACGAGATCATCAGTGGAGAGGTCGAATTCATCAGAGGATACTCTTTCAATCGTGCAGCTTCAGACGTGGCATGGGTCAACGAAGGTTTTTACTAGTAAATAAAAAATTTTACTTGTTTTTTTTTTCAGAATAATTTTTTTTGGGTACCAGTAAACCGCTATCATTTACTGTATAACTTTTTGAATCCAAAGCATCAAAGTAAAACGTTGATCACACTTACTTTACTAATCAGCATGTTGACCGAATACAGAAGAGGCCCTTGTAGTGCTTGTGAGTAGGGGTGTCAACGGGTCGGGTCGGGTCGGGTCGTGTCGGGTTCGTTTCGTGTCCAAAACCCCTAGACCTGGACCCGATTAACTAATTGTGTCTAGATCCTAAATCCGTACCCGACCCACTAATAAAAGTGTAGACATGTTTACCACACGGGTCTATTCAGTTGACCCGATCCGACCCAATCCGATTCGACCCGACTTGACCCGATAGACCCACTAGTACTATATATTACAGTATCGGATTGCAGGTAGACCTGACCCGAGCTGTTGAATTTTAAACGGGTCTTCCAGGTTCTACCGTGTCTAGACCCTAAACCCGGACCCGACCCGTTTATTAAACGGGTCTATCGTGTCGATCCGTTTACGACCCGAACCGTTTAGCCCTGAACCTAGACCCGCTAACTTCGTGTCGGGTCTGCCGTGTCGGGTCCGAAATTGCCGGCCCTATTTGTGAGTAGGTTCGTGAATAGGCTCATAAGAGACTTGAACAGGCACTTTTGACTGAGTTTGGAGTATGTGAACAGACTTTGACAAGGATCCAACCCTCGCTTGAAGCTTAGTTTAAACGAGCCAGGCTCAAACAGGCCTAGCTAGGCGTGCACGCAGCACGCAGCACGCAGCACGCAGCACGCTGCTAGAGGGACCACGGCTGGACTCGAAGGCTCGCAGAGTAGGAACCGCGGCTCGGCGCGAATGCCCGCGTTAGGGTTTTAAAACCAGCAGCCCCCGCGCCGAGGGGTTTATCTTCTTTCACCGCGCTTCGCTTGCGATTCTCAACTCCGAATTCGGATCAAAGCGAGGAGGCAGAGCGAGCACGCAGAGGGGGAGTCCTCGTGAGGGAGCGGCGATGGTTCCCCCCCAGCAACTCCGGGAGACCGTCGAGTCGGCGCTGCTCGGCCCCTCGCCTCCGACGCCGAGCCAGCGGATCGAGCTCATGCACGCACTCCGCTCCTCCCTCCCCGCCCTCCAGTCTTTCCTCTCATACCCGGTCCCTCCTTTCTCCTTCTCTCTCTTCGATTTTTTTTTTCTTTTTATTTTTTTGAACTCCTGCCTGATCAATCGTCTCCATCTCCACCTCTGATCTGTTTTACAGGCCCCGAAGGCATCTGATCGGTCCCAAGTCCAGTCCAAGGAAGTCCGGCTACCGGATTCACCGCCAATTTCGCTCGATGATACCGACATCATGATCGTAAGCTTGTTGTCACCAGTTAATTTCGTTTTTATATGATATTTTCATCATAGGATCTGATAATTAGATGCCAATTGAAAGAAGGGGAGTCAGGGCTTGATGTTTCATTAGACCTGTGCTCCTGACAAAAGTCTACAGCGTGCCAGGGAAGGACTTAGCTTAGAAAGGGAGGGACTCGGCGTATTGGCTTTGGGCTACCCAATTTGTGAGCGAATCTTTGTAGTGGAGCCAATAATCGGTAAGGGATAGTCGGATCAGGATTGGCCTACCTCGACAGGCAAGTCTCGTGCGTGCTGTGGCGTGCACGAGGATCCATGGCGCAATTGGGCTGTGGAGCGAGCATCGTGTTTGGCAGGATCAATATTGGAAAATTGATGCATTGGAGTTGAGCCAAGGAAATGTCGTCTATCTACCCAAAGAGGATTGGTTACCGAGGGACATTGTTGTTGGCTTGTTGAGTACCGATGAGGTAGAATTGGATGCTTGGCATCACGCAAGCGGGCGAGCGATTCTGGTGCGCATGACCAAGGTATGAGAGTTTGAAGGTGTGTTTGTCGAGCCACAAAGACGTTTGATCATGCAGGGTCCTCTTGTGTGTCTGTAGCGCGCCTAAGGGGATGTGAGCAAGACAATGTGGCGGCACGAATGTGCCTGGTATTGGTTGTAGGGGTGCAACTCGGGTTGGGTTGGTTCTGGTATTGGTTGTAGGGGGTGCAATTCGGGTTGGGTTGGTTCGGGTTTGAGCCAACTCGGAACCGAACCGAACTAGTTCGGTTCTACCATATTGAAGCTCGAACCAACCCGACTTGGGCATAGACCCGAACCAACCCAACCCACACTAAGGTTGGGTTGGTTCGGGTCAGTTCTCGGGTTGGTAGTTGGTCTAAAAAAATAATGGTCATCGACTATTTACTAGCAAGCTGGAGATGTACGTTGGACTTTAGGCTTTAGCCACCCATTGAGTTTTATTGATAGTTGGTTCAACTTTTGCAAACAACTAACGTTTATTCGGGTCTAGTGTGATGTAGCCCAAAAGTTCAAACCCGTGACATATATATGTGGCCTAATATGTATGAGTTTGGTTCTCAGGTTGGGTCGTGTCTACCCAACCCTCTACTCGGAACCAATCCGATCCATTTTAGGTCTGATTGGGTCAATTATCAGTTTTACCCGACCCAATTGGTTGTTCTTGGTGATGCCCTGTAGCTTGAAAGAAAGCAAGGGCATTGCTCTTCGTGTTTGTGTCCAAGTGAAGGACTTGAGAAAGATTGGCCTTGGTGAGTGGCACATCGTGGCACCGCACGGTGATTTGTATGGCGAATACAATAAATCCGTGACAACTGGTATCAAAGCCTTGTTGGACTGAAAGTTTTCTTTGGTATAGTTTGTGAAACCGAGGCGTCGCATAGCGGAAAGAGAGACTTGAGGTGCGAAGAATCTTGCATCGGTAGTTGGGTTTTAAATCTCGGCCGATACCGGTATGTACCGGTTTTGGCCTCGTTCGAGACCAGTACTGCATCCGATCCTGATACCTGGCCCGTATCGGCCGGTACCAATACGTACCGGTCTGTATCGGCCGGTTCGGGCCGGTACCAACCAGTACGGCCGGTACCAACCAGTACGGCCGGTACGGACGGGTTAATTTTTTTTATTTTTTTTTGGATTTTTTTTCTCAGCCGGTATCAGTTCGTATCGGTCGGTACCGGTACATACCGGCTGGTACATATCGGTTCAGGGTTGATCGATACTACGACTGATACCGTGATTTTAAACCTTAATCGGTAGACGACAATCACCACCACCGAAAAGAATGAACAATAACAAATGCAACAATTAATCATTCATGATATTCCGACAATAACGATCAATGGATTCACTAGTATGGGAATACAAGAGTACATGCTTGTTTGTCTTCACCTAATCCCTCACACACCCTTGAAGAGATCACACAAAGAGAGAGATCCACAACCCTCTCACCTCGAAGAACAAAGAATAAATCCTCCATACCGAAACCTTAAGGCTTTCAATGGATTCCCTTTCCTCTCTCTTTATGATAGCCGCTCTCTCAACCCTAGAAAACATTTTATCATACCCTAAGTTCAACCTAGAACCAGCTATAAATAGGCACAAGTCCGTATACAAATTGTCCATGGAGTCCCATATGAAGACACTGCCTGTACCGCCTAATAAACGCTCCTAGGGTTGGCAATGGGTCGTGTCGGGTCGGGTTTGTGTCGTGTCTAGTTTCGGGTCGTGTCCAAAACCCCTAAACCCGGACCTGATTCGTTTAACTAATCGTGTCTAGACTAGACCCAAAACCCGTACCCGACCCGCTTATAAACGGGTAGACCCGATAAGACCCGTTTACCACACGGGTCTATTCAGTTGACCCGATCCGACCCAATCCGACTCGACCGTAACTGACCTGATAAGACCCGTTGGTACTACATACTACAGTATCGGATTGCGGGTAGACCCGACCCGACTCGTTGAATTTTAAACGGGTCTTCCCGGGTCTACTGTGTCCAGACCCTAAACCCGGACCCGACCCGTTTATTAACTGGTCTACCGTTTACGACCCGAACCCGTTTAACCCAAGCCCAGACCCAGACCCGCTAACTTTGTGTCGGTCGTGTCGGGTCTGCTGTGTCGGGTCCAAAATTGCCAGCCCTACGCCTCCAGATTGACTTCGTCCGGGTGAGGCTCTGTGGGCACCCGGGCCGAGTTCCTGACATGCCTGACCCTTGGTTATGCCATCCAGTTTGCTTGGGCACCCACAGTCCTCCGCTTGGGCGAAAATTCTGGCAAGGGCCCTGTATCACTTCGTCATCTGTTGTTCCTTTGCATACGAACCTTAGGGATGTCATATGGCTTATTTGGAGCCACATCTTCAACAATATCCACCATGGTTTCAAACATGACACGAGCAAAACCTCAAACACGAACTCCATCTCATTGAACAGTGAGTCCATCGCTTGATCATCGTTGCCCCTGAGCATGCTCCACCTGCACCTTTGTTCTTCCCCGAATACTGCGCATATGCCACCGCTCTTCTGGTTACTCTGTATAGACCTCCACCCAATGTCCCCTTCATGATCATGGAAGCTCCGTCTCAAACATCTGCAACTCCACATCCACCGGTAAACTTACACCTGAGATAATCTAGCTTGGAGAGAGATTAGATTTCCTTGCCACCCCGGAACATGACGAACATCCTTGAGTGTCTATACTCGCCCATCAGACATCTCAAGTTGAATGCCCCTGTCTCCCCTTATCGACATCTTGGAGTTGTCGCTAGTTGCCAACAGGCCCAACACATCATCGCACTCCGCGTACTTATCAAACCATGCCTTGCATTAAAAAATATGATGTGTGACTCTACTATCTATTATCCCTTCCTTATGTTGAATCCTTATAACATAGCATAATTTGCGAATCCGTCGTCCTTGACAATTTTCTTGTATTTGGATGTTCTTGAGCAATCCTGTTTTGCTCCACCTTTCCACTTGCACTTCAATTTGTAATGCCCGGATCGACTTTACTTCCAGCAAGAGCCTTACTTCTTATTCACCCCTGCATGCACCGTTAACACCTTGTATTGATTGTCACCACCCGCTCCTCGTCCGTAGTTCGTTTGAGAGAAGCCTACCCGTGACCTCATCCAATTTGATCGACTCCTTCCTGTAAAGCATCGTGACCTTCAGATGCTCGTAGGATTGGGGTAGTGATCCAAGAAGAAGTAACACCTTGTTCGGCTTCTTCATGTCTTCAGATTCTTCACTGATATTGAGTAATTCTTCCGCTAGTTGATTGAAGGTTGATATATGCTCCATGATCCCCGTATCTTCCACCATATGAAGATTGTAAATCTTTTGCTTTAGGTACAATCAGTATGTGAGTGACTGGGTCATGTACATACTCTCCAACTTCTCCCACAGTATCGCCGCGGAGATCTCCCTGGAGACGTTCGCCAACACAGCCTTCGTGAGATATGTCCTAATCGCGCTTGTCGCCTTCTAATCAAACTCATCCCATTCGTTGTCGACTCGTCGTTCATAGTGTCTGGCTTGTTGCCCTTTCAAACTTTGTGCAATCAGGCTTGTATCTATATGCATGACTTATATTTGCCACAAGCCAAAGTTGATCCGATCAACAAGGCTCAAAATTTCCATTTCGATCAATATTTCGACACTCTGGATATGGAAATATTTCGACAGTGTGGAAATATTATGATTTTATAGAAATGATGAAAATATTGAATTTTTAATAAATTTTTTTAGTGAATCTCTGGATAGTCATAAACCAATTATATATACACAATTTGGAACATTCAGATAATATTTGTACCTTATCTAGGGGTGTAGAGTTTCATAGAGCATGGATTCTGTATTCGAGTATGTGAGTTTTGTGCAGTCTTGTTTGGTCCTGTTTTGATCTTTATTTTTCAAATGGTTTTTAATATTTTTATGGATTAAAATTTTTTCAAAATAAAAATTAGTTGATTGTTAAAATAATGTTTCAAACGATATTGAAAACGGACTTAAAACAAGAAAGTTGTGCAAGCTTGAAATCGTGTGCAAAAATTTTACTGAAATGTGAAACACTGTTTTTTTAATAAGTCTGGAAAAAAGAGTTTTTATAAAGAAAAGTTTTTATTCATTCAAAATTTCCTTTGACGGACCGTGGTTTTCTAGATGTACTTGTAGTTTTACATCTTGTGGAATTTTTTAAGCTAAAAAGGAGTTGATTTAACCACTTTTCTCAACATACAAATTTTATGAAAAACCGAAAAAACTGTTCTCATACTAAAACTGAAAGTATACTTTTTGATTAATTTGATTTTTTTATTTTTATTGAAATCAAATGGGGGGTATTTGCTTATTTATATATAATATTAATAGCTTGAAGTAAATATAGAACATTTACTTAAATATTATTATATATAAATAAGCTGTTGAGAACTAGGCCCCCAGTCCCCTTTTATAACCAGTCAGTCCTAGAATTTCAATGCCAAAACCCCGAAATTTTGAGAAATTTCTACGAAATTTATGTGTCTCACTGCCTTTGGTATGATAAATCGCGATATTTTGCACCGACGAATATATCGTGCGAAATATCGTGATATTCCCATGAATCCCATTTTGTTCGATATAGCATATGAGATTTCGTATTGAGATTTGAAAAAACTGAGATATTTCGCGATTTATTTTGAGATTTTGATCATTGCGGTTATCGAACTTCTCGATCTCGAACTTCATGTTCATATGTGAGTTGTCATCTCCGAATTACGAACAAGGAGCTCTGATACCAATTTGTTGTGAAATCGAGGTCCTCCGCAGTGGAAAGAGAGCCTTGAGGTGCGAAGAATCTTGTATCGGTAGACGACGATCACCACCACCGAGACAAATGAACAAGAACAAACACAACAAGCAATCACACATGATATTCCGACAGTGATGATCAGTGGATTCACTAGTATGAGAATACAAGAGTACACATTTGTTTGTCCTTTCCCAATCCCTCTCACACCCTTGAAGAGATCACATAAGGAGATTTGCAACCTTCTAACCCCGAAGAGCAAAGTAGAAATCCTCCCCACTGAAATCGTAAGGATTCCAATGGATTCCCCTCCTTCACCCTTGATGATAGTCGTTCTCTCAACCCTAGAAAACCTTTTATCATACCCTATGTTCGACCTAGAACCAGCTGTAAACTATGCAGTTAAAAGCGCGCCTAGGCTCGCCTAGGCGAGCACCTAGGCGCTAGGTGCACTTCGGCCTTCTCGCCTGGGCATTGTAGGAGCTAGGCGCACTTCGACCTTCTCGTCTGGGCATGGTAGGCGCTTGGGTTAGGTGCAGACCGCCTAGGTCCGCTTTTGTGGGCGCCTTCGCTTATCCGCGAGACGCGTCTAGGCGCATTTAGATATAAATGGTTATGATTTATAAATAACATGAATTTTTTATATACTTATATTATGTTTTGTTTGCAATTTCAGTTACATTCGAAAAAGTGAAATTATCTTTTACAGAAAAATTGAATGATTTTGTCTTCATTCAATATAACATGATATTGGAGCGCAAATTTAAAGAAAAGATGGCAAGTGGAAATAATATTATTAAGAATCCTATCATTTTCAGAGAGTGGATGTAAATGATGATTGGATTATTCCAACTGAAGAACTTGTAGAATTTGTTCGTGAAGGAGATGATATTGCTTGGCAACAAGTTGGAGAAGCAATGTGAGTTAGTGATGCAGTAGGGCCAAGTACATGGAGAAGAAAGCAAAGATCTGACACACATCCTATATTTTTCCTTTTTAATGATGATGAAGACATTGAAGAGGAAGAAGAATTTGCCGCTAATGTTGAGGAGCTTCCTAGGAAGGAGAAAGGCAGAGGACCGAATGATATAAATGTTTAGGTCGGAGATAATGAGGATGTTGATGTTGGAGAGTGATGTGATTGCCTTTATTACTTATTAAACTCATCACTTTATCAGTTATCATGAATTTAGAAGTGTTTGTCTTTAAAAATACGAGTCACTTGATGAGTTGACTAGTTGAGTTGTTAAAACCCCCTTAAGAACCACATAAAACCCCTATATGTGTCAAAATCCCTAAAAAAACAGGAAAATCCCCTAGACACACCTAGGCCCGCCTAGGCGACCCCTAGGCACTAGGCTCACCTGGAGCACCTAGGTGCGCTTAGCGCCTTTGATTGCATAGGCTGTAAATCGGCACAAGTCCATATACAAATTGTCCAAGGAGTCCCATGCGAAGACGCTACCCCAACCTTCTCATACCCGCGTCTCCAGATTGACTTCGTCCGGGTGAAGCTCTGTGGGTGCTTGGGCGAAGTACTTGGCTGGCCCGACCCTTGGTTCTTCCATCCAGTTCGCCTGGGCACCCACAGTCCTGTGCCAGGATGAAAATCCTAGTAGGGGCCTTGTATCGCTACGCCGTCGCTTCTTCGCCTCTCCGCCTTCCGCTGTTCCTTCACGCACAAACGTTGGGGTTGTCATGTGGCTTGTTTGGAACGGCATCTTCAACACAGCTTGTGTTGAAGCAAATATTGTGACCGCAATTTGGCTGAGACTTGGTGGCGTCACAGTCATGGTTTTCAATTTTGGTTTTGTGTCGGGACCGAAACCAAACTTTCGACCGAAATGATGGAAAATATCGAAATGATAAAAAAAGGGGCTTTCGATGTTTTTTAAGTCTTTTTAAAATTAAGTCTTTTATAGTTGTGTTGCATATATTTACATGAATTGTTTTTAGAAAACACACCAAACAATAGTAAGTTTGCATGGATCATGATAATCAAGATAGAATACCAATAAACAAGGAAAAAACTTGATAATCATTAAATATGATATATTTACATGGCTTTGTTTAACGTCATCGCCTTTATCTCATTCGATTATTTAATAGTTGTCTCTGTCTTTCCGTTTCCCTCAACAATCGTTATCTCTTTATTTTTCTTCACCTTGCCGCTTCATTTATTAGTTGTCTCTCGACAACATAACACATATGTCCCTCAACACGCCTCTCATTAAGCAACATCCCCATCCGTATTCTTCTAAAAAAGAGGAAACTAGTTCTGACTTTTGACATACTGCATTACTTGTGATATAAAATTACGTTTCATTCCATTCCAAAGAATATTACGGTTTATCCCATAAAGATGAACTCTATTCGGAAGGTCCCAACCATGTACATCACCTATCAATGACCCACTCTTCAATGGGAACAATACGTACATACCTATCCCACAACTTAGATATTGACGAGAACACCAGCCGGAAAAATGCCTGTCGAGACTACTGTGTTGGTAACGATAGTAGTGGCAAAGGTAACTAACTGCTTCGACGAGGGTAGTGACGGAGACAACTACGCCGATGAGGGCAGTGGTGGTGGAGGCAACTGCTCCAAAGAGGGCGGTGATGATAGGACGATCGGTTGAAATCTGAATGAGTCCAACGGCAAAATCTGACGACTCCGGTAGTGGTTCCGGCGAAATACGGTGACGTTTCCGGCTATATCTGACAAAATACAGTGAATTTGGCGGCGGCATGAACCAACGAGAACTGACAAAATCATGCGCTTTAGGCAAGATCCGACGATTCCGGCGAGATTTGGTGAATCGGACGGCAAAATCCGATGAGATCCAACGAATTTTGGGCAAGATCCAGCGATTTCGTCGAGATCCGGTAAATTTTGGCGACAAATTCCGCTGGCGAAATCTAGCGAATCCGTTGGCGAAATCCGGCGGCAAGATCTGACAACCTTGGTTGAATCAGTCGGATTTCGACGAAGTCTGGTGGATACGGTCGAAATCAGATCGCTGCGATCGCAATCTATCAAAACCAGTCCCGTTTAAATCTCCAGCCCAACCAAAGCCAGCCCACTGGTTTCACGAAATCTATGGGATGGTTTTGATCGAAATTATCGAAATGTCCTCGAAATGATCAATTTTGCCAAAATCAGCACTGAAATGGGATCATCAGGCTTTGATGGGCCCATGTTGCTTTTGGTTGAAATCTTGTCAAAAAGGATAAAATGAGCCTGGTTTTGGTCGCCCCTACCGTTTCGTCCAAAGTTTCAGTGGCCCCCACCATTTTTGTTTAAATTCTCAAAATTGACCCAAAATCTTGAAATTTTACTGAAATCGGTACATGTTCGAGTTTCAAGACCTCTTTTGTTTTGCTCGCGGCCGAAACCGAAATAGTTCGACGAAATTTCAGAATTTCGACCGAAATTTCAAACCATGATCTCGGTATACATTTGGGACGTCGACTTGAATTGATGGTAGGAGGGCTATGGAGTTGAGCATCGAGTGGGTGTTGAATACCTATGGGATGAGTTGGACTCAAAGTGGGGGAGCACATTGCAGAGATGAGTTTATAAATCAAGACACTCGTGATACACTCAGAGTGATAGCCCACCGGTGATGCTAGTGCAAAGTGTTCAGGGTGAAGTGAGTTTAATTTGCCGAGGCACAAAGGCAAAGCTGCTAGGTTACTAAGGTAAGAACCTCTCGAGGTACAAGAATCTTTCTTAGTAAGGCTGGATAAATAGACTTGCGTACGAGGGGTGAAATTCACAAAGTGAAAAATATACAAAAGGTATAATACAATACTGTGGAAAGTTAGTGCTCTATCGCACTGTGGACACGTGTGAGATTTTGGTTATTGGAAACGAGTATTGAGACTCAAAGAGGAGAATAAATTGTCGGCTCTCTTTGGTGCAATAACAAGGTACCCTAGGTGTAGTGCTAGTGAGATCCATGCTCAGAGTTAAGGTAGGCGATGCCGAGGTACTAGGGGCAGATTGGATCATTGAAGCTGAAGTGAACTGCTCACTGTGTATATATGGCAAAGTGTCGGTGCACTAAATGACATTGCTCAATGTGTATATATGCTGAGGCGTTGGAGGCACATGATATCGTAGCTCACTGTGTATATATACTTAGTCGTTGGGGACACAAGACACCATTACTCACTGTGTATATAGGCCAAAGCGTTGGAGCACAAAATGTGATTGTCTATTGTGTTTGAACTAAAGATTTTGGGGCACATGACGCTAAGTACTGAGGTGAATGTAAAGCTGGGACCACGATGCTTTTGGGGAGAAGGCTGTGATAGGGCTTAGGGGTGTGCATCGGTTCGAAATTGACCTATCTAGGCAAAACCCAAACCGATCCAACCTAGGTCGGTTTTGAGAATTTACAATCCGATCCAAACCGATTGAGACTGGAATCCAATCCAATCCAATCCAATCCAATTAAAGTCGGTTTGGATTGGATTGGATGGTCGGTTTGGGCTTTGGCCCATATGCTTACTATTTTTTTTTTTATTTGAACATAGTTTCAACTTTAAAATGATCATTTCAAAAATTATAAAATGATACTACATTACTTACCAAAATATCAAGTTATCAACAATAATACCATTATGTCCACAATATTCATATCCATCAAATATTAAAAACTACAAAGTACAGTTTTAACAATTAAACAAAAGTTCACAACAGTTACCACTAAATTAGTAAATTATAAACCGGAGTCCGGTTCGGTTCGGTTCGGTTTAGGTCCGTTTTTAATTGATAAATCCGATAACCGATCCAATCATATCGGTTTTAAGAAATCCTGATCCAATCCGATCCGTTGAGTGTGTCGAAACCGATCAAATTCGATCGGTTTGGTTTGGTTTGGTTCGGTCGGTTTGGTCGGTTTGGTTTGGATCCTGCACACCCCTAATAGGGCTGAATACTTAAGGGGACCGTAAGACGCTGTATCTGCAAGGTTGACTATTTGGTTAGTGCAGTGGAAAGCTACAGGTCTAGGATGAGGCTGCTTGGGTAGCCGAAGTACTAGAGTTGAGTGAGTGTCAATGTAATGGAGAGGAGGGTACTATCACGTTGGGACATTGGGCTCAGGACGAATGCAAAATGTTGCTAATTCAGGATGGGTTGATACTGGAAGCTGTGTGTGTTGTGCTTGTGAGTTACAGAAAAATGTGTTCAGAGCATAAACATGTAGGTCGATGCTCGTGTTTTTAGAAGTGGCCTCGATGGTTTTACATTGAGGCCCCAATTGGTAGAGTTCCCCTCCGGCCAGGCATGTGTGACATCGGGCCGACCCTACACCCGCTGGACCGAACAATCCTTTGTTCTTAACTGTCCCAAGAATCTTTTCTATAGGGTCATGGTTTTGCACCTACGGACCAACACACTTCCTACATGGGATCCAAAATGGTGTATAAAATATAAATGGCAAAGTGGGGTCGAGGTTTCTCACCCCGTGGCTCAGGGCCCTTAGCTTCTTGTCGTAGGCTTAGCTCCTCAGGACCAGGCTTACCTATAAACCTTACCCACAATCACTTTTACCTTTTTTTTTTCTTTTCTTTTTCATCCTACCAGCCTTAGCCTAGTGAACTTCTGGGTTTCCTTATGACTTACTTATCCTTCGGTACTGGAACACACCCGATGATTTACTTCTTGGCGATGTTCACGAAAAGTCTAACATGTCTCAACGTGCTCAACAAGCTCATCAGTGCCTCAGGCTATGAGGTATAACCATGGATTTCCTGCCAATGTATGTTACATCTCTCACAATATGACATGACATGCATGCTGAGTAAAAAGTGAAACTGAGGAATTATGATTATGCAGCATGCTCTACTGACGAGGCCGACTATGCATGAAGCAGATGCTAAACAAAGTGATCCGTGCGTGGCAAGATAGAAGGATATAAGGATTGCTAAACAGTAAACACTAAACAGTAAGCACCCTCATGTGCACGCTAAACGGTTTTCAATATAAATGATATAGAGATTAAAATTATTCAAGACTAAGTGCTAAGCATGGATATTCAATGTGTTAACTAGTGTAGTTTTGTAAGATCATCAAGCAACTAAGCGGGGTTTAAAATTTTTTAATCGTAGGAACTCATTTGAATCATTTGGTAACTAAGCATGCATATGAACTTGTTTAAAGTCATCTAGTAGTTAAACTAGGATAAAGACCCATTTTAAGTCATTTGGTGTCTTAGGCTAAGATAGAAACCCATTTTGCAAATAATTGAATAGGTAAACTATAATAGGAACTCATTGCAAATGATTAAATAATTAAGATAAGATAGGAACCTATTGCAAATGATTGAATAGTTAAGCTAAGATAGGTGCCCATGTGAAGAAATTAAGGTAAGTTAGTACCTATTTTAAGAATTGTGCTAAGATAGAAAGCATTTTAAGAAGCTTTGTGAAGATAAAAACCCATTTCAAGAAGCTAAGCTAAGATAGGAAATTAGGAACTTATTTTAAGATGAAAACCATTTTAAAATCTAGACTATGATAGAGCCGATTATATACTGTGAAGAAGCTATTATAATTAGAAACACGTTTAATCCGACATGAAATCACATAAGAAACTAGCCTAACTTTCAATTCTCTTAGTGACTGGTTCTGGTTCAACTAGTCTGCGAACCTTGATAAGATATAGAAACCAGTGAGATGGAGGGATAAAGAGATAATGATGAATAGGTAGTGGTGGTGGGTGTGGAAGAGGTGGAGGAAATGCTGACGGAGATGGTGGAAATGATGTAATGAATGGAGGCGGTGTTAGAATGAGTGGATGTGTTAGAGGAGGGGTGGTGGAAATGATGGTAGGTGGCGGTGTTAGGTGGTGGAATGGTGGTTATGGTGGTGACAAAGGGTGGCCGACCTAGGGTGGTGATGGTGAGAGTGATCACAAGGGAGAAAGAGAGATGACAAGCTCGGAGGGAAGGGACAAAGAGTTGAAGAGGACAAAGAGAACAACGGAGAGTGGGAGTGGGTCCATCCAAGTAATGAGGGGCTCTTGGTGTGGGGATGATGGTTGGTTGACCGTGGTGGTGGTTGTTGGGGCGGGGGGGGGGGGGGTGCTTAATGAAGAGAGGTGGAGGATGTGGTATGGAAGGGGGAGTGATGAGGGAGTAAGGAGGGTATGGAGGCAGTGGTTGGTTGCTATAAGTGAAGGAAAGGGAAGTGACGGGAGCGGCCATGGGTGAGGAGGCGAGTTTTGGTTTTTACCTCACTTTGTTATGTATTATTTTTTGTACTCTTCTTTAAGTATACTTAATACTTTATCTATTATCTTATTATACTATATTATCATCACTATATATATATTATTTATTGTTGAATAATTATTGTATTGTTGTTGCCAATGCTGTGATTCAAATCCCAGTTTCTTCCTCCTGATCATGACGCTGAAGACACTAAGTCAGTTAACTTTTGTGTGTAATACCTAATTTTCAAGACACATGTGGATCTCGAATTTAAAAACCTCAGCTGTTACAATAGCCCCTTACACATGAATTGCATACAATCCATTACTTCTATGTATAATGGATCAGCGAATATACTGATGTCTATGATGATGTTTTTTTTTTTGAACTAATTACATTTGGAATTGTAGCCAATGATGTTTAAAAAGCTTATGAAGTTGTCCACTATTCTTGATCTCTGCAGTTTATCTATGCTGTTGTTCCTTAGTTTATCCATCTTATTCCATTTACAGTAGTTATTGTTATTGTGGTTGGATACTCAGGCTTTGAAATTGAGTGACGATCTTAATCTGAACGAGATTGAGTGTGTTCGTTTGCTTGTTTCTGCCAATAAAGAGGTATTCTTTTTTAATTTTAATTTTATACATATAAGGCATTTGTCTGCCAACAAGGATGATTTTGATTATTGTCATTTAACTATTTAAGTGTGGCATGCTTTATGTTACTAATGATGCATTTCTGCAGTGGGGTCTTTCTGGGCGAGAACCATTGGAGATATTTCGTCTTGCAGCAGGACTCTGGTACATGGAGAGAAGAGACCTTATAACCTCCCTTTATGCCCTCTTACGGGTAATCAATATGGAGTTGCAGTTTTTCATGACAGTTATTTGACCGGACCAAAATTTTCTTTTTTCTTCTTTCTGTAGTATTTCCATTCTTTCTTGTTCCCAACTTCATAGGTAAATGAATTTTATTTATTCCTCTCTCCTGCAGTCTGTTGTGCTAGACCAGGGGCTGGAAGCTGATCTCGTGGCTGACATTCAAAAGCATCTGGAAGATCTTTTTAATTCTGGACTTAGGCAACGATTAATTATACTCATCAAGGTTGGTTTTTAATATTGCTGATTTTGAATTTCTCCTTTTAAATATTTCATACATGTGATTGAATATTGACAGCGTCGGTATTTATTGGATAATAAACATGTGAAGTTCTTCCAAATTTATGTTTTTCTGTGCTTATACTAGTTCTCATGCGATTGGATTTATCCCAGTTATGTTAATCGTATTTGTCGACTTGTATATTCTACCTCCACCTGTGGTTTTGTTGTTATCTTGATCTTGGCTGTTATGTGCTTTCTTGATCTTCTATTTTCAGGAGCTAAATCGGGAAGAACCGGCTGGTTTTGGTGGGTCTCATACTGAACGATTTGTCCTTGACTCTAGGGGCGTTAGTATCCAACGGCGAGATGTTGTTTTCCGGGAACGATCGAGTCTTGGTCATTGCCTAGTACTTTCAGTGCTCGTTTTGCGAATGTGTAAGTTGAATCATCCTGTTATAGTCAATAATATTGTTTCACTAGATGGCATATTTATGTAATGCTATATTTCAATTGCTCTATTAGGTTTTTGTTTATGCTGTAAGTTAACTAGTTCAGGTATGTAGCCAATAAATAGGGAATGGTAACTAGAAATCCTTTTCCCACATGCTTTCATTAATTATCCTTGAATTGGTGGGAAGGGTTATCTTCACGGAAGCACAAACTACAAGAATGTTTGTAATGCAGGGAAAAGTACAATTTGATGTGAGTGCTTTGATATGGTATCAACGACAAAGACGAGGCGGGGAAAGAGATAGACAAGACGACCAATCACCCATTCTACAAACCCAAATAGCTTTATTGAACCTAAATTTTGCTTATAATAAATATTGAATACAAACGGGTGAAGGTCCTTCCCTTATATATACTCACCAAGGGTTAATCCTAAACCAACTAGGACTCCAAACTTACCAAAGACTTGGAATTTGATGCAGGACCTACGTGCAAATATGGTTGATGCAACTGAGATCGTTAACTTCTTGCAAACAATAATCCTGAATAAAATAAAAGTTGATTTGCAGTGTTTCAGAATTAAGATCCAGTGATTATGTTATATCATGGCCTACAAAGCAACAATCTTATAGACAAACCAATTCTAGTCTTTCAAGGTGATCGTTTGGAAGGATAGAACTTCCACAAGTTAAGGGATGCCCTTTTATTATTATAGATTTTCAGGGTTTCATATGTGTTTTAAATAAATATTTCCTAGACCGAAGAATTAATGCAATAGTCTCAGGTTCATGTAATAATAGGTTCCTACCCAAACCAGCAACTTTTGGGATCAAAAGAAATTGTATCTACGCTTATAAGATAGATAGGAAGACTGAAATAATTATGCAAAGGAAGAATATCACCTGTTCTTACATATTTGAGATTTGACAAACCCGATCTTGTGCAAATCCACCTCCATATGTCCTCAACCAGCTCCGGATGCTTGAAAATGTATTAGGCAACACGTTGAGAGACTGATCTGTCGGTTGGTCCGTGGGGATTAGGCGGCCTGCTCGTCGGTCGGTTGGGCTGGAAGCCAGGAGAGAGAGAGAGGATGCAAATGTGATATGCTGAAAATGGAGCATGGATTCCTCTAGATGAGATGGGATGCAAATGTGATATGCTGAAAATTTTCCTATAACCCAAACTCAGGAGTAGGACCTATATGCAAATATGTTTGATGCAACAGATCTTTAAACTATTTCAAATAATAATTTTGAATAAGATAAAAGTTGATTCACATGGTTTCGGAATTAAGATCCAATAATTATGTTATATGAGGGCCTATAGAGCAACAATCGTACATGCAAACCCATTCTAGTAGTCCTTTAAGGTGATCGTTTGAGAGAACTTCTTCATGGTCAAGGGATGTCCTTTTACTAATATAGATTTTCAGGATTGTATATAAAGGGTTTCAAATATATATTTCCTTTCCTTATATATATATATATATATATATATATATATATATATATATATATATATTTCCAAGCCCAAGGATTTAGTGCTATTGTCCCAGGTTAATGTAATAATATGTTCATACCCAAACATGCAACTTTCGGAATCAAAAGAAATTCTATCAATGCTTATAAGTTTGATAGGAAGGTCGAAATGATTATGCAAAGGAAGGATATAACCTCATTTCAAATATTTGAAATCCACCTCTAGACGTCAGCAACAAGCTCCGGAAGCAGGAAGATGAAGCTGGCAACATGCTGAGAAGGAAGTATGATCGATGACACATGAATAAGGGGTTGGTGGGTGGCCAACGACCTGCTGGTTGGCCGGCGGGTTGCCGTCGGCTGGTAGGGCTGCGAAGGGCTAGTTAGTTGGTTGGGCCATGGGCAAAGACACAAAGATAGGGAAATAGGGAGAAGAAGAGAGATGAAGATGTGCCCTGGCTTCAAATCGAGGAGTTGAGCTCCTTGCCCTAGTTTTGCCTTTTACATTGAAAGAATTTGCAAAGCAAATTTTTTATTCTATTCATTGATATCAAATAAAGGGACTTGTAGGTCTTCAAATTAGCCTTAGGTGCACTACCAAACATAGGAATGACATGCCATATTGAAAGTCTAAAATTACCCAAATAAAATATTCCAAAGATGCAAACAAAATAGCAAATAAATAAAAAGGATGGTCTTGAAACAAGGTGGGCCATCAACCAATTGGGCTCTGGCCTACTCGTTGAGCAGAGTGAAATAGTTGAAGGCTTCCTTAGTTACCTACACTGGTACACCCTCAAGTCGGGTGACTGTGCAGTGATGTTCCATCAGAATTCATGTTCATTCTTCTATCTTTCAGCAGCAACATATTGTTCTATAGGGCTAAGGTCCAAAATAGGGAATAAACACGTGTATTGTGTTCCAAACAAACGAACAATGAGTCGGTTAAGTCGATTCCTTGGTTTGAGTTTATGCGATTCAGTTGTTTCGGCCAAAAATATCAATATTTTTTTAATAATCCCTTCCCTATTTGGATTTCCTTAGTCGCTATTCCCTTCCCTATTTTGGATTTTTAATCAGTCTATTAGTTGAACTAAAACCCAATCCTTATCCTGCGATGTTTAATAATCTCATTTTGATACTTATCCACTTACCCAAAAAATCAAACCACACTCAAATATGACCCAAACTTATATCCATCTTAATTTGTTGTAAAATTCTAGAAAATTCCTGGAAATGCGCCTAGAACCATAAATTATTAAAACGACTTATCATGACTCATGACAGACACCTAATAACGCTTAATAACAGTTAACTGAGACTCCAATTGACTAGTTTAATATTTAATTTGTCACTTTAATTGCCTTGTAGATTGCTTCAGCATCAGATTTCCGTGATGGCAAAATTCTACTGTTTGTTCGAGAAGTTTTTGGACGCATCTTGTAACTTTGAACCAGTTGTGGACGTCGATGTCGAAAATCTTCTCGATTTCCACTTACATTGGCGTAGGATAATAAAAAACTTCCTCTGCACTTTTCTTTGAATATCCCTAATAATACTTCAGAGTCCAGACTAACTTGATGTTGCTCCTTACTCCTTAGATTGAAAATCCATCTGATCCCATAATTGGTGCAAATTCACTAACGCCATCTTCAAAAGGACCTATTCATTAGTGGTCAGAATCGACAACTCAAGCTCCAGTTGGATTTGATCATGCTAGATTGAAGTAAAATCAAGGTGGATGGGTTCCTTCACAATTAGTGATGCCATCTTTCTATGATTGAAGACGGTTTGTCATTAAGGGTGGATAATCATCGCTGATAGTCATCATGGCCCCCTCCTCTGGTTCTTCCACGACCACCTCGTCGGCTCCTCCACGGGCTCAAACTTCTCAACGAGCATCTCTTTGGGATAACCATCACAGTTGGGCGACAAATATCGACCAACACAATGATATTCCACAATGGGACGTTCGACGACCAACTTGTCAGCTTGTTGCACAAGATCTTGTTTAGGATCCTTCGTGGGTATCTCTTAGGGACATTCATCGAAAAGGGGATTAACTATGGAGTTAAATACTACGTCTTCCTCGGAATTCACTTCAGGTGAATTCATGGCTTTTGATTGGTGGAGGCAGAGGATGTGTTTACTTGCCCTTTTGCGTCATCTTTCAGATCTCTTGTTGGAGATAATGCAACTGCAGTTGGAGATCAACAAGTTGATCCTCCTGCATGAGATGATCAATCTACTTCCTAACCTTTTCATCTCCTTATGTTGGACTTTTTCTACATTGGAATCTTGACAAGCTTCTCGATAGAACAAGTTAACAAGAAGAACTGATCCCAATTACATAGGGAAAGTACCTATTGATATTGGTACTTGATAAGCCATCCATGATGAATCCAGTCCAAGTCGATCCTCCTGCTTGAGATGATTGATCTCTTTGTGTTAGGCTCTTTCTACTTTGGAATCATGACTATCTTCTCGATTGAACTAGTAGAACAAGATGAACCGATCCCAATTACATAGGTAAAGGCACTTATTGATATTGATACTTTGAGGCCATCCACGACAAAGTAGAAAGAAAACAAGAGACAAGAAGGCTAGTCGTCTCTTCTACAAAATAGAACAACAATAGCTGAAGCCTGAATGCTATTATTAATGAGGAAATCTGAATTAAGGGTGGAGGTCCTTCTCTTATATATACTCACCTATGATTAATCCTAAACCAACTAGGACTAGGAGCAGGATTACTAGTCAAGTATGAATTAAAATTTTGATTTTCTTTAGTTTTCTGTTTTTTTTCCAGCACCAATATCTTGGTTTTTTCCTTCAAGAAACATGACGGTAATCCGGACGAAAGAGAAGTAGCGTTTGAAGGGACTTCTTTCCTTTATTGTTTATGAAAGTTTGGGTTTTTTGGGTGACAAATACGTATATTTTTTTGTGTGTGTGTTGGGGGGGGGGGGGGGGGGGGGTTGAGAACCTTGAGAGGTCTATTTTCACCGACGAGTAAGGCCCATGGGAGAGAAGTCACAGACTGCTGGTCCTTGGGGTTTCCCTTGTACGCCCTATTTCCTTACCATTTTAGGACTCTTTAAAGAATCATTATCGCTGAATTAATACGCAATCTTTATCCTACCATGTTTAACCTCCTTTTCACACTTACCTAAAATCCCAAATCGCCCTAATTTGGTCAAAATCACACCCAAGTCCTAATTTACAGTAAAAAGCTAGAAAAAATTGAAACTGTATATTGAACATGGAAAGTTGTGCGTTCTTCAACTGGTTGAGTAATGGTAGAAGTAGGGCTGCAACTCAGGCGGGTTGGGTCGGGTTGGGGGTCAACCCAAGCCCAACCCAAGTACTAAAACCCCCAACCCTAACCCAACCCAACCTAACCCAACCCAACCTGCAACTCGCGATGCCAAGCCCAAGCCCGACCCAAGCAAAAATTTCTATGTTTGGGTTGGGCTCGGGTTAGCCCAAGTTGGTAGGACGGGTCGGGTTATGCAGGTTCGGGTATACTTATTGTTTAAAATTTTACCCTTTGAAGATCAAAATTTAAAAAGAACTTATACTTGCTAACACTACTATACAACTTTTTTTTGCATTTCTATTCATGCGATTTACTAGATCATTAGATAATGTCTTTATTTGATAAGCAAGAAGCAAATAAATAATATGGGACTGGGCGAAATGGATGACTGTGATTGCGACCCCTCAACATATGAGTATTCGAGATGATTGTGATTGTTACCAAAATATCACAGACTCATAGATATACATGGGTACTTGGGTTCGGGTTGGGTCGGGTTGCTCGACCCCTCAACCTGAGCCCGACCCAAATTCAACTTGGGTTGTATTTTTTCAACCCTCACCCAGCCCAATCTTCAAATACATCAACCCAAACCCACCCAAAATTCGGGTTGGGCTCGGGTTGGGTCGGGTCCAACCCGCCCAAGTTGCAGCCCTAGGTAGAAGCAGGAGGGCCTATTGAAGACCTGCAAATTTATTTTGATCCTCTACCTCTTGCTTAAAGGATGTACTGCAATCTACCTCTTATCTGTCTTGCTATTCGACTTTTGCCCTTCTGATTTCCCAGCGTACTAAACACTAAAAAGCAAGCACGTACAAACAGGGGAAAAAGTGAAAAAGAGGAGGCAATCTTGAAGGGTTGTCTAGTGCTGAAATTCAGAACAATAATACTGAATAAATTATATTCGCCAAACTATATTGATTATAACGAAAGGGATCCCATTCCTTATATAGAATATGCTGATGTGTTTTACAAACATATTAAAACTCAAGCCAAATATAAATCTTAACCCAAAGAGGGTGTTACAATCATAATAGCATCATAGATAGTATTTGATTTCCTATTTGGCTTCCAATCATAAACCGCATGCTTAGATACTATCTGATCTCCTATTTTTGCTTTCATCGTAGTGGTAACAAATATTGCTTTTCATTTGTTGATGTCTTCTTATTTCTTCCCCTTCTTATGATGCAAATGTTCACTGTACAATGAACTGATGGGCTGTTTCAAATGGTGTCCCAAGAGTGTATATAGTGATCGATGTTTCCGGTGGTATGCTCTGTAATATCTATGGTGGAATAGATCTGTAAGATCCTAGGCTCTGTAAGATCCTAGCCGTAGGATCCAGAGGGGGGTTAATCAGTGTAGTCAAGGCGTTAAGGCGGACTTAAGGCGCTCAACCTTACCGGCGCCTGAGGCGAGAGGCGAGAGGCGAGGCGAGCGCCTGATTGAAATAAGGCGTTCAAAAAATATTATATATATATATATAGATAAATTATAAAATAACTAGTTGAAACAAGTGCTGCCAGCTTCTCATGCTGGGATTATTTTACTAGGGGGCCATAGGATGAGTTCGGATCTCCTCCACTCGGTAGCCTTAGTTGGTGGGCTCAATGCACATCACAGCTGCATACAGTTGGCTGGAGTACGCTTCACTTTCGGGTCGCCTGCCATCGTGTGGTTTTGATGCGCACAGGTCCACCAATCGAGGCCGACCAACTGGAGAAGATCTGAACTCAAATGGGATGAACCCTGATCCCTAGGAGGATGCCACGTAAAGTTGGCAACCCAAAAGTTGGCAAACTAGTTGGCTGCCTAGCATTTCATTTTTTCCTATAACCTTATATGGTCAATAGGTTAGAGCCAAAACTGAATCACAACTGTCTGATCGGTGAATCATACTTAGCATGCAAAAGAACGGGTATGATTTAGGTTTGGCTTCAATTTAAACCATTATTTAAATAAGGCGGGCGCCTCCATCGCCTCACGCCTTGAGCGCCTCTCGCCTCAGGCGGGCGCCTCCATCGCCTCACGCCTTGAGCGCCTCTCGCCTCAGGCGGGCGCCTTGCTCCGCCTCATATTCCTGTTGCTGCCTTAATTCAGGCGAGGCGCTCTAGTCTCGCCTCGCCTCGCCTCTCGCCTCAGGCGGGCGCCTCGGGTCGCCTTAACTACACTGGGGTTAATAGGTTTAACCGAGAAATATATGAAATTAAAAAGTAAGCCTACTCACAACCAAAAGATATGGTAATTGAACCAATGACCAACACAACGAAATGTAGATGGTCATTAGAATAGGTAATCACCACAAGATAGAATCACATGTTTTTATGAATTTAATCCATTTCAAGACAACATAACTTAGGTGAATCTAAGATATATGGACCAAATGGTTGATTAGTGAATATCCAAAAACATTTTGAGAAAACACGATTTTGAAGTGGTTCAACCATTCAATTTAGGTCCGTAGAACCTAATATAATCTGCCCCAATGCATTATAAGACTATGTTCTTTTACAGTTTTACTGGTGCTTTAATGGCCTAGGAAATTTCATTTCTTAGACATTTGATGCCCCAGTAAAACATTATCTGCACTTGGAATTTTCGGTACAATTTCTAATGACAACTATGCCCGCTGTTCTTTTCTGCCTTGGACATTCTTGTTTGTAAATTTTTTCTTTATTATGAAACCATAGTTAGGCCCCATCGAGATAATAATTTGTGCATAATTAAGAAATCATAATCCAAGCATACTTAACCAAGGTTTGAGATTTCAATGTCGTGTCTGGTTTCGATCAAAATTTTGGAAAAATTTTGAAATGGTAAAAAAGGATCGAATTTGTGGATTTTTTTTGAAATTTAAATTTAAGTATTTTATAGTTGTACATACATATTTACTTGAATTGTTTGAAGATAACATGCACCAAACACATAGTAAGCTTGTATGGACCATGATAACCAAGGTGGAATACCAGTAAACCGAAAAAAAACTTGATACTCACCAAATATTTGCATAAATTTACATTGTTTTGGTTTTAAACTGTCCAAAAGTCACCAAAAAGTAGAAATTTCGAATGAAATTTTTCTGCTTCCGCAGACAACCCACCTAAAGAGCTATGCAGTCAAAGTCGGTAGTCGGCCCTAGTCGGCTAAGGGCCGACTAGGACTAGTCGGGACTAATTCGGGACTAGTCGGTCAAAACGTATTCTAACCCCTCCCTAAACATATATGATATATGAACAAGCATAATGTCAATAAGTATATGATATTAGTCGGTTAATAACAATACATACCTTCACACTTCACAGCATGGGTATAACTACATAAGTAACAGTCAAACATAACACAGTTGTATTGGCAACATGCCCATGTCAAAAGACTCAGAACTAAGAATTCATCACAATATTTGTTTGATGATGTTTAATCAGTGAACAACCCCAATTTTGATTATAGGATTATATGGATATTAACAAATAAACTAATTATTTGTCTATATTTTTATCTGAGATTCTCAGGTGCTCAACAAATGATTACAGGGAAGAGCCATAGTTGTGAGTCTTGCGACTCAAGACTTTGAGCCAATATAAAAAATCCAAACAAAATTGCTTGTGCAGACTCCTTTCAAAAAAAAAATTTGCTTGCAGAATGCTGTCTGGGGACTAGTCGGCAGTCGTTAGTCGGGGACTAGTCGGGTCTAATCGAGGACTAGTCGGGATTCCGCCCAGCAATGACGGAATCAAAATTAATCGGTCGGCAAAATGCCGCCCAGGGACTAGTCGCCGACTAGTCCCGACTTTGATAGCATAGCTGAAGAGCCAACAAAATTTTTACCCACGTGATCTCACGGGCCCCATAGGAATTGATCGAAATTTCATCTCAATTTCGTCGAAATTAAGCCGAAATGTCACCTTAGCCTGGGCTCACTTGTTTCAGTAGAAATTTCGCCGAAATACAACAATATTCATCGAAATCCTGTGAAATGCACCGAAGTTGCCCGAAGTGCAGACTTTTGGGTTTCACACATGTGTTTCATTTTGGTAGCGTCCGAAACCAAAATTTCGTGATTTTGGTTGAAATCTTAGTCCATGTACTTAACAAGTGTACTTAAAGCCTACTTAAAGCAAATATTCAAACATACATAATCATGTTTAAAACATAGATCACAAGTCTAGCAAAACAACATTTCTTTCAACATACGACGATTAAATCAAATATCATGAAGGTGCATTAGTAGCCATGCAGCCCACATATCCTCCGACACAAAAATCAAAATAATTCGCAAAATTTCATGAAATATTTTGTTTTTTTTGTTACCGTAATGCAATAAATCGCGATATTTAGTAAAATTTCGCGAAATAAATCATTTTATCAAGGTGGCAATTTGATAGTTGAAATCAATTTTTTCTTCCCTGCATGAGGAATAATTTGCACTTGTGGAGTGAAACGTGAGATACTGCATGGATTTGAGGATCAATCTTTGATTAAATTCTTCAATGTTCAATACTTCACGTATCACCAGGTTCATGTCGACCATGTCTGATGTTTGCTTGATATCTTCAGCAAGCACCTTGATCGTTGCAACATAATCTTCGACTTGTCCTTATCTGCCGTGCCACACCATTTTTGCTTCTTCTGCTTTTGTTCATTAGAAGTAGCTCGACTGAATGAAGAATGTGCTTGCATTATCGGTGAGGAGGGTGAAGTCTCGACAGTCTAGTCAAAAGTTCTATCCAATTCCTTGAGTCAATCCTCCAATGTGGTAGCATTATCCTCACCAACTTCAGCATCAAAATTTCCCAACCAAAACCTCATCAAGTTTCACCCCATTGTAAGAGTGAAAGTCGAAGATTCATCCATTGTAGCAGTGGAATAAACATATTGAGTTGTTAAGGTACTAGTTTGGGAGTGTGAGATGCACATCAAATTTCACAAAAATAAAACCATCGAAGCCTTCCATCCTAAATCCATGATTAAAATCCAATTTAGAACCCTAGATCTTGCAGTTATACAAAACAGTTAATACCTTAAGGCAATAAAGGGTGTGTCATGTTTGCTTGAGGGCTGGCGCCACCGGCAACATAAAATGACAATCACAACTTCGACAACAGCATGAGGAAGATCCCCATTGAAACCTTGAATCGCATGCACCGAAGGAAGAAGAGGCCTCGATGATTTTTTTTTTTTTTTGGGGGGGGGGAGGGTGAGATTCGTTGAATGTCTCACTCTCATACGATTTAATTTCCAAGCATATTTGATGGGACTTCAATGCCCTGGTTAGTTGAGACATTTGACACCCTGGGAATTTAAATGTCCTGAGACATTTCCAGAAGAACAACCTTCGACATTTTTGAAGTCTAGGAAATCTAATGTTGAGGCCGATGTTCCCAACAAAAAATTTGTAAAGAACTTATTGCTACTACATCTAGTGCATTACAATGCACGCCGTATAGAGCACGATTATTTTTCTCGCAACTTCCAGTCAATTTTCTCCTGTTCACGGATGGGCTTATGAGTCAACCTCTTGTGTCCAAAACGGCTCCAGAATCCATATGCCAAACAACCATTGTCCGATCGCCTCCACGCAAGTTGCTTCGAGTCTCTTCGGTCAAACATCCTCAACAAATGAAGGTCTAACAATGTTGGATGACTTTTTTGGTTTTCCATGACAAAGATTTCTTTCAATCACTCATGGAAAACCTACAAAATATCTCTCAACAATATGTGAATTTTTGATGCCAGAATAGAGAGAATTGAAGCTTGATTCTGTGCTTAGATGAAGTCTATATATAGCTTACACAAGCCCTGGCTCACAAGAAACTAAACATGGAAAGATAACTCTAGATAAATTAGAGTTTGATTGCTACACACAGGCGATTCGATCGATCGATAGGGCCGTCAAGGGATCAATAAAAGAAGATCTCAATAGGGTTCTAGATAAGAGCCAATCTCGATCGATCATTGTTTCATTTTAGATCAATTGCCAAAATTTGGACTCGTTTGGGATAGGCTGATCGATTTTTAATTATACACCTATCACTCAGTTCCATTTGATATCCTGATCGAAAATGTATGCTCGATCGATAAAAAATAATGTCAAGGCCAAATTAAAGTATTTTAAGATTAGTTTTGGAAAAACTTCAAAATATATTTAAAAATAATTTTGAATATATTTTCACATAATCTTTCCATTTTTTCCTGCAACATATCAAAATAAGATTCTACACTGGATTTCAAAACCAACTAAACATACTTCTCTTTTGCAAACCAATCCTCTTGCAAAACTATTCTTGTTCTCTTCAAAAACATTTTATAATCAAATATTTCAAAATTTGACTTGCAAGGGTCATAAAAGAGGAGTGGGAGTCTGATGAGTGACGTGCGATCCTATATCCCCATCCTAGATAGACACCCCCCCTCGCCTCCCTCGGCCCGTGCGCCATCACCCCTTCCTCCTGTTTCTTCTCTCTCTCTCTTCCTTTTTCTCTTCTTTTCCCCCTATTCTTTTGGAAATTTCTTTACCGTGTACTCTATGCATTAGTCGTATAATCTTATTTTTAGTCATTGCAATGCATGCACCAGTTTTAACTCTATCAATTGGGTTAGCTTGCTACGATTGTTGCATACCTAATAAGAGTATGGTTTGCTGAAACTTAGTTTTGTCTTGTTGCTTATTTCGAATTCTTGCAGGTTCAAAGGATGTGAAAGATGTCTTTACAACTCTAAAAGATTGTGCAGCTGAAATTAATGATAGTGATGCCATTGTGCACAATCAGGTCTAACCCTTTTTTTCTATTATTTTCAAGGCTAAATATATTTTGTGTAGTTCAATATCAGTCCGTTGTGGATGTAAAGTCCTTCTGTTTCTTTTCTTCCTATCCACACTTTATCTTCTTTGCTAGATGAGGATTCATTGTGATTTTTATTATCAACTGTCAAATTGCCATTTGTATCTCACAACGTAAGCTTCACCCATTACAGATTACGTTCAGCCTTCTGTTTTCTCTTGTGATAACTTTTGTGTCTGATGCTCTAAGCGCATTTCCTGACAAGGCTTCTGTATTATCTCATGACGCTTCCTTTAGACATGAATTTCATGAACTAGTAAGCTAAACTCCCTATATCTTTTTGCGTCTCATGCTTTTCGTTGTTAATCACATATTTCTGGTGGTGTTTGACAATAATTGTTAATTTCAGGTTATGGCTACTGGGAACAATCCAAATGTTGAAGGATTTGTTGATGCTACAAGGCTTGCATGGACTATACATTTGGTGTTAACTCAAGATCTAGGTACTGCGATGGGAACTGTCTCCAGCTCTTCGCCTAGAGATTTGGCAAACGTCTACTCATGTCTGGAAATTATTTGCTCCAACAATGTTTTCCAATTTTTGTTGTCTAAAGTTCTTCAAACTGCAGCCTACCAGGTCCGAGTAAAATGATATTAGTACAATACTGGGTGTTGCTTTGCTTCCTTTTCTTGAGAGTTCACTTAAAATTTAATATGATTGTTTTTTAATTGGTATATGAGATTTCTGATATTGTTGTTCTTGTTAGCTGAAGTATGATGGGCTTCCATTCTCAATGACTGACTGTATAAGTTGTCTTTCGCTGATTATTTTTTGAATATTTGTTGAGTCATCTTCTTGTTATAACCTTCATTCATTCTTGTCTTCTTCTGAAAGAAGGGAAATATAGAAAACATGAGGTAATGAGATTCCTAATTGTAACCTTTTGGTCTATTTTTTTTTGGATTAATTGTAGTTTATTAGTCACATGCTTGTCAATTTGGATTTATCTAACCAAGATAGAAATATTAAGTTTGCTACGAATGCGGACTACCATTAAGAATTTTAGAAGATATTTAGTGAAAAATGGTTTGATATAAAAGTAAAAATTGAATGCTAATGAATTTAAAATCAGACTTGAGATCAACAGTAACAAATAATAGTAGTGAAAATAAGTAATAACTTTATTAATCAATGAGCTACAAGTATTTTCAACATGTTGTCACTCGTCAGAGTTGGATAAATAAGTTTTATGTTATTTTAGGAGAAATTTGTAAATAACTTGGAGTCCATGAACTACTGAATAGATTGTGAATATTCGGTCTTTAGAGACTAATTCAGATCTCTCTCTTGCTTTTAAAAAAACATGAGTTATTAGAGAAATTTGAATAATTTTGAGTATAGGGTTGATCACGAGGCATATCTGGTATCTAGGAGAAACGGTATGTATCGATGCATATCTGGTATCTAGATTTCAAGTTATGTCTCTATTAGCAAGCTATCCATGCCTTTATATTAACATTGAATTTTGGGCCTAATGTTGGCATGTGTCCTGAAATGTCAATATAGGTGTAGGTCGGGCAAACCTCATTGGGCCTCTTTATAACAACTATTCTACAATTGTTGCTATGCATGCGACTTTAACCTGGCCCAACAACTGTCCCTACACTTGTTATGTAGTGGGCTTTGGCCCACAAGTTACTTCTCATGGGCTCGTTGTCTAGTATAAACATGCTCCCTAGTCCCCCTTACGGTTTTGTACCATGTAAATGTCCCCGGGTCTCACTCATGGTCATTTTCCACACAATTGCCTCCAAAGCTTCATCATGGGGTTATGTGGAGCCCACATGCTGCTAGCCTCCTCTTAAGGCCATGTGCAACACATATTCTACCAACCTCCTTTCAGGGTCATGTTCAATACACATGTTTCCATCCTCCTCTTGGGAACATGTGTAACACACATGCTGTCAAGGTAAAGTGCCATGCACATGCCAACCCAAGAATCAAGATCCAAAATGTGTTTTTAAAATTAACAATATGTAAATGTGGGTTTTGAACCAGTGATCGAACATGCAAACCACAACCCAAACCATTGGGCTGTGTCAGCCTTTGTGATAAAACAGGCCATGCAGTGAATTTAAATTGAACTTCAAATGCTTTTAAAACTTGATTTCTAACTGAAGTGATTCCTAATAACAACTAACTGGTGGGTGGCATACGGGTTGATCTGTTACAAAGGTCACTCTGTAAAGAGATTGGCCATAATGGCTCTTGGCCCAACTTTTTTCGCCGCTGAACTAAAAATGGTACTGAAGTCCATTGGAGATCGCATACAATCATATCCATAAGTCTTACATTTAGTAGTTTCTAATTGCTAAGTAATGAACTCTTCTCTAATTCATTATATTCTTAAATGTTAAATGAGTATGATAAAGAAGGGGAATCAGCTTGACCAAATAGAAATAACATTAAGTAATTCTATTTGCTAATTTATGAACTTTTCTCTAAATTGTTATACTATTTAATTTTTATATGTTAAAAAGGTACACTGAAGAAGGGGAATCCACTTAAGCAAAAGAAACTCAATGACTTGGTATTCGTGCAATACAACCTGAAGTTGAACGAATGATTCATTGTAAGGCGGACAAAACCGGTATTATAGGATCCCATCCAGCTCGATGATAGAGTGTTATGTCATCCATGGCTTGTCGATAGGGACGAGTCAATCTTCCATGGTGACGAAGGAGAAGGGTCAATTCAGCAAAGATGAATGTATGAGGCTACCAATAGTGACGGTGTTCTAGATGTAGTACCAGTATTATGGTGTCAAACTTGTGGAGTTGTGGGATCATAATGAGGTTCAAAAGAAGACAAATCCAGCGGATGTGGACTTGGTGCTTGTTAGGACGAATGATAAGGAGATGTAAGAAGAGGCACAATACGATGAGGTAGGAGACGTCTGATAATGATGGGTTTGCCTACGATTTTGATGGTATTATTGTGGAGATGTCCCATGGTGGATTAGAAACCATTATGCATTTATTTGTGTTCATTGTAGTCTTTTATGCATGTCTTCATCTTAATTTAGGCATTATATTTAAATGAAGTTTGTTATTTATTTCATTGTTGCTTGTCCTTACCCGGCTTCTTACTCTTATGCTGTTATGATAAGAGTTCTTTGTTTTCATTTGCCATATGAGTTCTATTATTGTTGGTGAAAATTTTGAATGTTTGATGTTTCGTAAAATTTGTAAGCAATATTTTTCTCTATTTTGATGGAAAACAAAAATCTACCATGTATGTGATTTGGATGCCGAGTCGCATAAAACGCATATGCATTTTCATAGCATTGCTCCTTTCCCTATTTTCTTTATTTTTATCGATCTCTTTGGATCTAGTTCCGGGGAATATCAGTCCCTTTATATATAAACTTGATTGTGTATCAACTCATGAGCCATGATGTTGTATTGATACCCGTCTCATACTGTTCATACGGACAACTGCTCATACGGACAATACACATCTAACACGTGCTTATCCACGAAGACCATAACTACATCAGTAAAAGAAAAGCAAAAGATAAAAAGTCCGACATTGTAACAGGTTGTGTTTAATGTACAATACCATGTTTTAGTTTAGTGGACATGACCTTAAATGGTAATGTGGAGTTTTTGATTATGTAGCACAAGCGATATAGTTTAGCACAAGCGCTAATTTTTTTTTCTTTTCTGTTCTAGGACACATTTCAAGAGTCAGACTCGGTGTCTTAAGTGGTTGACATTGGTGTACGTGTTGGCTCGATATATTTTTTCTCTCCAGACCGATGTCCTAGTAACATAGTATAAGAGAACAAGATTGCACCTGTATGTCCCTTTGGTGTCTGGATGAGAGTATTGTGAAGATGGAGTAGAAGATCTGTAGGAAAGGGTGGTCTCTTATGCCTTCTTAACGTAGGCGAAACAAAGCAAGTATTCACCTTTTTGCTCATCTCACCTTTTACATTGTTTCACTTTCTTGCACCACTTGACTTCTTTTTCGTGCACAGAAGTTTTTCAATCCCAAGGGTGGATGCGTATCGATGCTTCCATTGTCAGTGTGTCAAGTGTTGTATTTCGTGCGTATCAATTGATTATGTATGCTACTTTTGTTACTTTTGCCTTCTGTTTTAAAGTTATTTCATTGCCAACAAGCTGACTAAATAAAGGTTCATGTCTTTAGACTGTGCTTCTCATTATATCATCGAAATCTTCAAGAAGGTTATCTGTGTCAATTTATTCTCTATATGATTTTTCTTTTCCTTTTATCTTTACACACTTTTGAATACTCTGCAGAATAATAATTCGTCATGCTAATTGGTGATTTGGTGGTTTGATTGTTTAACGACTGGAATGCTTTGACAGTTCCCTTCAAAAGGGGTGACTCTTGGTTGATGAGCTGTTTCAAATTTAATATGAATGTTTGTGAAACTGATTCGCTATTGATCTCTATACTTCAATGTATCCTGGATACTGTTGAGCCTGTCTTTTGTATTTGTCTGACCCTTTCTTGCACATTATGTGGCACAGAATGATGATGAGGACATGGTCTATATGTATAACGGTTACATGCATAAGTTAATGATGTGTTTTCTTTCTCACCCGCTGACTAGAGACAAGGTCAGTTTCCACCTGAAGTTTGTATGCTGCATTCATCTTCTTAGAGGAGTATTATATTCCAGCATCATCTCCTATAATTAAAATTTACTTCTCTTTTACCCATCTTTGTAGACCGCTTCATAAAGTTAATCTTCACAATGCAAATGTAAGCAGGCTGTGACGTAACCTTTAAGACGCTTGTGCCCCGAGTTATACGTCAATTATCTTGGTCTGCTCAAAAGATGTGCTTGAATAATGCTATCGGAAATTCTTATATTATGCTCTCCAAATTTATGATGTAAAACCAGTGTTTGTAAATAGATATATGAAGTCAGAATACCGTGATGTCACTTAGTCTTGTTGGCCAATAACATTTTCATCATCCACTTATCCTATCAAGATGGGTTGACTATAACATATATACTTTTAATGACCACAAAATTTCCATGCTATGATCATTTCAATCTGCTTCAAAATCTTGTCACAATGTATAAATTCCTTTATTAACAAGTTTTAGATAAATTTTATTTTAATATTTAACATTGTATGTAAAACTTATTTTTTGTTACTTTCCGCATAGGCATTCGCCATTGGGTGCCAAGGCTCTTGGTGCCCCCTTGACCTTATGTTCGTCAATATCCTCCTTTGCTGCCCCCTCATCTTTTGTAACAACTTCTCTGCCTATTCATTATCCACCTTATCTTCGTGAGTTTGTGGAGACGCTCTCCTAACGTATAGACGTTGAGCATCCCTGATGGGAACACCGTCCCGATTCGATCGAATCTGACGTGAGTTTGCACACGGAGGAGGATTGCCCACGCACTTGGGCTCTTTCTTGGAGGCCATGTGTTGTGCACTTGTGCCCCTTTTATTTATATTTTATTGTTAGCTTTTATTTATGTGTTTTCAGAATATTTAATGGACTTAATTTTTTCATTCATGTAAACCCAAGTTATGAGGGGCCTTTTAGTTTAGGGTTTTTGAGGACTCTATATACAACTTGTAGCCGTTTTTGACCATCATGCTGAAATCAAATGAAAAAAGGAGAGATTTGCTTAGGATATCAGGGGTAATGCTGCTGAGAAGATTTTTAAGATTTTGGGTTGCACGGGGGCTCCCCAGACCCCTGCAATTCCAGCTGAGGAGTTTCATTGTTGTCGTGGCAATTGCAAATCAGCAGTTGCCACCTAAAATATGGGTTCATAGATCCAAGGGTCTCGATCCGTTGAATCAGTCTTCAGTTTTCCCCCCATGTAGCTTTGCAGAGAGCGTTTGAATCTCGGGAGAATGGCCTCTCTTCTCCGACTTAGCTTCGGTTGATGGATGCTTGTGGTCGATCCTAACAGGACCTAGATTTGGGTGCGGCTGGGCTTAGAATGTAGGGTTTAGAATATTTATTCTTGGTACGGCCAAGTTTGGCTTGTTTAGATATCACAGTGCCTGAATCGTGCAAACCTTTATTAATTGCCTCAGGAATCAGAGTCAATTTGAAAATTAACTCTCCCAGATTTGAGGCCTGCAAATATGCGATAATACCAGTTTTGATGTCAACAAGATCGCGATCGGGGTGTCAACAAGATCACGATCCTCGGAGTGCTTGTCAAAGCCGTTATCCTTGCCATGTAAACCATAGTTACCTACCACGTCTGTCGTAGGTCTCGTCGTAGCTGTGCTCGCAAGTGCCATGGGGAGCTGCACCTCCTGCTGTGTCTCCGATGATGACTGGCGCGGAGTGTTTGCCGAAGAACCTCCATCAGAGTTTTCTCCTGAGAGGGTGGAGAAGTGAGCAAAGGTTATCTTTGCTCGGTTGAATTTAAAAGCACCGAGGGGTTGGCTGTATCTAGGTTGAAGGATGATTTCAAGATCATGTCGAACCTTGATATTTGTCTCCTTCTCGAGGTAAAACATGACATCCACTCGCATAGAATAGTTCTTCAATCCATGCCCCAACAAATCGCAGATCTCACAATATCCGGGCAGTCGCTTATATTTTAACCAAATTTCAATAGCTTTGCCATCTTTCCGGATATCGACTACTACCTCTCCAAAAGGGGTTGGTGGATGTTAAGTTGGACCTTGAATCGAGCAAAGGAGCTCCATTGCTTCTTTGCCCCTCTTCGAGAGGTTTGACTCGTTTGAGAGTCCCATTTTCTTCTGCGATTCTCACCACTGCTTCCTTAGTCATGTATCCTCTAGGGATTTTATGAGCTTGAACCCAAATCTCTAAGCCCTCAAACTTGTACTCATGGGGTTGAAGATGATGCACACAGCGAGAGAGGATCACGACATCTTGATTATAGAACCAGGGTCCCTTTCTCAAAATCTTCTCAGGGTTTGTGGGGATTCGAATTCAAAGAGGTATGTGTTATCATGGAAGTCAGTGATCTAGACGTTTCCAAACATCGACCAATCCTTCTTGATGGACTCCTTAAAGAAATTCGCCTTAATTGGCTTGTCTGTAAGGATTTTTGCCACTAGTGATCCCTCCACTGATCCATCGTTCCTTCGCTCAGAATCCCCGAACAAGGTCAAGCCCTCGAATTTAGTAGCCTTGAACTTAGACAAGAGATCGTCGACCGACATATTAGCCATCCATAGAGGGTATGTAGGGGAACGAAGAGAGGGTTGGGGGAAGGGCGGGGAGGGAGGAAATCGTAACTGGTGTAGGGGTAGAGGGGGAGGAGATAGAGAGACGGTCCTGAAGGGGGGGAGAGAGAGGGGAGGGCTCGCTCTAGAGCGAGAGACAAAATATCAAATGGCTATGTTGTCATAATTGAGTTGAATTAATTCAAAGTCTTATGATGGGTTCATAATAATTTAGTGGTTTTTAAAATTGATTTAAATTAACTCAAAATTGTGTTGAATTAAATCTAAACTTAAAACCTAAACTCTAATATTTTATTTCCTTTTTAGAATTTTTAGAATTTTTTTCTTATTTTTTTTCATATTTAATGACGACTGACTGGAGGTTGGGGATGAGGGTAATCATGGAATAAAATTTTTATATATTTTTTAAATTTCTTAGGTGCCATCAACAATTTGATGTGTGCAAACAGAGCATCCCAACCTAAACTGAAACACCTTCGCAATATGATATATGTCCTGGTTCGAATCCAATTTTGGATAAGATCCTAAACATGCCGAATTAGATTCACTTTTGCCGAATCTATCCTGAATATAGACCAAATCAACCTTCACATAGACTCGAATTGGTTGAGTCAGACCCAAATTAATCGAGCGACACCCAGGTTTGTTGAATCAGACGTGGCCTTTTGACTTGTTTGATTTGTAATACCTTTTTTTCTTTTTCCCATAATAACCGATTTGGCCTAATCCGAACCTGAACTAGTTTGTTTTTTGCTCGGTGCGAGTCCATAACCGAACCCTCAAACTTTGATTGCTCGATGAACCAAATGGGAACATATGTGTATAAAATTTCTTTTCGGATCTCTTGTTAGTTTTTGTTGGGTTTTGGGTTGTTGAGGATGATCGAATTTTGAGATGAAAAGAATGGTTCAGTGGATGTCATTTTGGACATGGTTGACTCATGAACTTTTTTGTTGTGCTTTTTGGAGGATGCTATGTTGTACTATATGGAGGAGTTTGGAGGGTTTGTAACTTCTACTGTCTGTCATCTTTTTTTCATATACCAGCTCCATATGAGGTTGGGCATTTTTATTAATAGTGACCGCACTGCATTACCATCCAATAAATTGTATCGGAATATAAATCAATATTGATATATTCTGAATATCAGCTTTGTTTGTCATATTTGTATGCTACAAAACAACCACTAGTTAGAAATTGGAGAGAATTTTGATGCCAAAAACATGCTTTTGTCCTATCCTACCAAAAAAAAAGAAAAAGAAAAAGAAAAGCCATTATTTGTCCTCATTACTTTTATCTAGTTCTGGGTTACCCTCTAACTATGCTTTTGCTTACTTGATCAAACACTATTGAATAGGTGAAAGAAATGAAGGAAAAGGCTATGAATGTCCTTAGTCCATACATTTTGATGGGATCTGATGACTTCAGAGCTAACTCTCTTAATGACCCACAACTTTCACGCGTGAATTGTCAGCCTTTTGTATCTATTTTAGATTTGGTTGCCGAAATCTATCAGGTGAGTCTTTGCTCTTTTTCTTGCTTGAATCCACTTCTTTATGTTCTCTCCTAGTGCACACTTCAAGGCTTAGCAAATGTACCTGCTGATGTATTTGTTGCGTGTACACATATTGTCTTTAACACTAAGACACTGTTACATCATCTGTTGACTTTTATTAGCTACTGTACATTGACCTTGCAAGAATAATGTTGTATACGAATTGGGATTATTTCAGATTAGGAATACAAAGCTCTGATATGAGTTCAGAATGATTAGTTTTATGAAGGTGGGTGGATTAGAAAGGTGATTGAAAGATCTCTAGTAATGGTTGGGTGTTGCTCTAAAAGGGTTTTGCCATTGAATGTCGGATGATGGATGAATTTTCATAAGTACATGTCCAAATTGTGTAATACAATTTCAGGTTTTGAAGGGCTGATGAAGACTTTTCATCAACCTATGGTCTGGAACAACGAATTTTATAAAATAGGAACTGGAAGCATGCATAGATTTGACTAATTGTATAATAAATGAATATAAATAGCATATACAAAGGGGAGGTAGATAATAGATTAATCTAACTTATAGTTCAATAGATGTGTCAATGGCATGTGGCATCTTACCATAGTAGCGAGACATCTCACCCAGGCAATCACAAAAACACATGAAAAGGAGAGGAAAGTGCAATGTATTTGATTTATTGGATTATGGAGGCCATAGACCATATTTATAGTACAAAAACTCCCCGATCCAATGTAGTATTTCTCTCCCTAGAACTCCGTTTAGGATATGTAGTTGCCCTTAATCACGAGCAATATCATCTTTAGTAGGGGCCAATATGGTAGGATAGACCAAGGGAGGGTCTCACTTGGTGACTGTTAGACTCTTTAGACGTAAAAGGGAAAGAAACAAGGATTTGTGAGTAAAAGAATGATTTACACATTTGGGACAAATGCCTATATATGGCTATTCAAAGGATATGGTAGGGTCGCTGAGGGTGAGCATACCCCAAAGTGACTAATAAACCTATGCAAAGAAATATATGTACACACTCTAACACCCTCCCTTAAACTCAACGTAGGTCATACACTAAGAGTTTGCTAAGGAGATATCGAAATTCGAAACCGCTGAATAGTGTCTTTGTAAAGAAGTCTACAGGCTGCACAGTTGAAGACACATATGGAAGCGAGAGCGTGCCGTCGTTGTAGCGATATGCTTCGTGCTCTTGTGAAATATCGGATTGTTAGCAATCTGAATAGCACTCTTGTTGTCATAGTAGAGGAGAGTCAACGAGGTTAGCCGCATACCTTTATCACTGAGTGGATGACACAATCAAATGACCTCACACGAAGTGTGTGCCATACAGTGTTCTCAAAAGTGCCCCAGGCGGCTGCCTAGGCGCTAGAAGGTCCCCCACCGCTTAGCCTAGCCCCTAGACGGTGCAGAAAAGCGGCCCAGGCTCATAGGCAGGGCTAGGAGGCCCGTAGGCGGACCAGGGGTACACCTAGGTAGACCAGGCGGGTCTAGGAGCGCCCAGGCGGACTGGGCGGTCCAGGCGAGCTGGGCTTTCCTTTATTTTAACCTAGTCTATGTCCAATTCAATGTCAATATCATCAATAAGAAGAAAAGGGGGAAGTAGTGAGGAGTTGATGTGTTACTAGCGACTAAAGCTTGCAAGGCTCAATGGTGAATTGTTGATGGTGGTGATGATGAAGAAAATGATGAATAGATCGATGCCGTTTCGGGACTTAGTTGGTGAATGGTTGGAGAGGCGTTGGAGCGGATAGTGTTCTAGTGCCTAAATGAAGTTCTAGAAACGTTGGTGATAACTCTTCATTCCGTGGAGTTAGAGAACTTCATGAAGAATATTTTGTATCGGGTGAGGAGACAGACAAAGAGTGTGATGAGGAGGTAGAGTTTATGTCTAATAAAGATTTGAGTCTTGGAGGGATATGGAGAAGAAGAATACTAGGAGTCTAGTACTATAGCATATAGGAGAAATGATGTTGTATTTCACTATTTTGACTTTCTATTTTGGATTGTAATAGAATTTTGGATACTTTATCATAATATCATGTTTTCTTTTGTTGTTAGTAATCTTGAATTTATGGTTTAGATTTTACTAAAATCATGCATATTATCTCATAATATCATGCTTGTTTTTGTACTTGTTAGTCTTGAATTTATATTTATGTAAATGATACTTGTTCTTTAAAATAATGGTTTGGATAATCTTGAATTTATAGTAATTTTAAAACATATAGATTATATATAATATTAAAATAATAATTAAAATAATTAAAAATAGTCAAAATGCCTAGGCACCGCCTAGGCGCTAGGCGGCCCCCCATCGCCTGACTAGCGCCTAACACTTTTTAGAACCTTGGTGTCATAGTACGATACTAGGCCTTAGTATTGGATAGCGAAACGATCTCATGTTTATTGATTTTCTATCAGATGAGCGAGTCACCTAGGAAAATACATAAGTAGTAGATCGTCGATCAATGGGATCTCCCACCCAGTCTGCATCGAAAAAGGCGTGAAGCTTCAAGGAGGAAGATGACAAAAATAATGGGCGAGTCATCATGCCTCGAAGATAGCAAAGAATCCTCAGTAGTGTGGCATAGTGAGCTGAGTGAGGAGCACTGACAAACTGACTAAGAACTCAGACGACATGCGCAATGTCCGGGCAAGTGATCGTCAACTAGTTAAGAGCGCCAACACGCTGTATGTAGCATGTTGGATTCGAAAGCTGCTCGCCATCAGTGGGACGAATCTTCACATTAAGCTCCATCGATGTTTCCATGTTTCTAGAGTCGGTAAGTGACTCATTATATCAGAAGTAAACTTCTGCTGAGAGACCACGTATCTCAGGAAGACAAAGCAACCTCAAGGCCAAGGAAGTAGCGAAGCGAGCCAATATCTTTCATCTTGAACTGTTGCAGGAGGTGCCTCTTCAGAAAATCAATGGTAGCAATATCATCACCAATGATGATCATGTCGTCAACGTATGGAAGTAAGATCGTGCGATTGCGAGCAGAGGTATGAGTGAACATAGCATAATCATTCCTACTCTCTGTAAAGGCAACTGCAAGTACTGAGGACCTGAAGCACTCAAAAGAAGTTGGTGGAGATTGTTTGAGCCCATAAATAGCCCGATGAAGAAGATAGAAATATTGGGGAGGAGTTTGAAGACCGGGAGGGGGCTGCATGTAAGGTTCCTCAGAGAGGTCTCCGTGAAGAAAAATATTCTTAACATCCATCTGGAAGAGGAGCTGGTGTTGAGCTGAGGCAACTGCTAGGAGGGCCGGACTATGGTCGTCATTCTAACTGAGGTGAATGTCTCCTCGTAGTCAATGCCATGGTCCTGGGTGAATATACGAGCAACTAAATGGGCCTTGTACCTCTCAATAGACTAATCTGAGCGAGTCTTGATCTGATAGACCCGACAATAATTGGTAGGGTCCTTCCTAGGGAAAAACGAACGAGCTTTCAAGTATAAGTCTTCTGAAGAGCTTGCAATGCTTTTGTTAATTAAGAGTGTCAATTTGGCTCATAATAACACCTCGCTTTGTGATGTGATCCGACTTGGGCCCAAGCCCGTTGGCCCACCCGAAGGCCCATCCTAGCCTGCCATGAATGGATAAGGCAGGATATCTCTTATGATATCTTTTAATATTTTTTTAGATTTAAGATCTTTATTTTAGGCAAGTTGTTAGGATCATTATTGGCTTTTAAATTTGTTGCCATCTTTATCTTTTCTTTAGCCTATTTAAAGGCCCCACTGTAACCATTGGAGGACAGATTATGATGAATGAAAATTGATGGCGGATGCCTTCGTTGGCTCATGGATTTGAGTCCCCACCTTGTACCCTGATGGATTTCAGGCCCCCTCTCATCTAAGCTTCTAATATTTTCTTCTCTGTCACGGTTCTTACCCCCTCCGCCACTTCCCCCTCTCGGTGATTCCGTATCACTAGTTATCCCTTTACAAAGAAAAATACAAAAAAAGATTACACCGCCTCCATCAATCGCTCTTGGACGACGCGCGCCTGTATCAAGTTGGTATCAGAGCTTCAGGCTTCGTGGCGTTCCTGCACCACGAACGATCTTCGCTTCGATTGTCGTCATCCATCGCCATCGTCGTCGTTCCATCATCACTATCCTCGCCAATTCGTCGTCATCTTCTTCTAGTACGTCGCCCTACAACCCCAACAACAAAAAAAAGAGGAGAGAGATCAGATATGTGGGAAAAGAAGAAGAAGAAGAAGAAGAAAGATCAAATCTATTGAGAAAAAAAAAGAAGAGAAGAGAGCATACCTCCTTCAACCGCGAACCTTCTCCTTTGCCGCCCGCCCGTCCAACGCAGGCCGCCCCTTCCTCTCGCTCCACCCGTTGAACCGCCCCACTGTCCCGTGCTCCCACGCACCCAGTAGCCATAAAAAAAAAAAAAAAAAAAACAGATCTGCCGCAGATCTGTGAAGACAGAAAAAGGAAATAAAGAGAAGAAAAGGGAAGAAAAAGAAAAAGGAAAGAAAGAGAAGAAAAGGGAAGAAAAGAAGAAGGAAAGAAGAGAGAAAGGAAAGAGGAAACATACCTGTTGTGCTGCTTGCTGCAGCTGCAGTCGCCCCTTTTGCTCCCAACTGCAGCCGCTGTCTCCTTTCTTCCCTCCCTACCTGCCAACAAAACAAACAAAAACAAAAAAACCCTAATCCGAAACCCCCTTTTGTCCCTTTCTATTTTTCCAATTCACTTCTCCACCATAACCCTTAGATCCCCATCCAACAGTCCTCAAATCCCCAACCTTTCTAGTTGCTATTGTGCACTCAAGTGCTGAACCCGAGTTGAATTCGGATCCGACCCGAATAGACAAAACAGACTCGCCAACTTCAATTGGACATATCTCTTTCATTTCTAGTCCGTTTTTGACGTGCGACCTACCAAATCGAAGGGTTTTTCGAGCTCTACGCATCTATACCATCCATAGAAATTTTCAGTGAACCAGTAATTACCGATTTCCAGATTTAGCCTGGACAATATTTCCACCATTGTGACATGGATGCCAAGATGCAAGGGTTGATTCGTTGTCATCAAGGGAACAACTCCGTCTATGAGTATACTTCAACATTCTATCGGCGCATGACCCGCTATGGTTTTTCAGAGAAAGATTTCTTGGCAGTGGTACTGTACGTTAGAGGACTTCGCTCCGACATAAAGGGCCAGTTTTCATCTAGATCTTGGAGGGATCTGGAAGAAGCCTATGAGTTAGCTTGTGAGATTGAATGAGAGTTACAGCAAATGGCCTCACCTCTAGTGGCCTCCACATATTCGTCTCCACCTCCAACACTTCCAGCAGAGCCTCCACCATCGACAGAGCTTCCTCCAGATGTATCTTTGGTAGATCCATCAACTCTAGTACCACCACCAGCAGACGAGCCCCCTCCTACAAAGGATCTTCCGACACCTATCATGCTACCACCTACTGCGGATTCGTTCGAAGCGGTCTCCCTAGCCGAGCCTCAGCAGATTGATTTTCTTGGGCTAGACCGACTATTGGTGCCTACAGTGTTTGTTCAGCTCTACCTCCGTTCAGGCGAGCCGATGTTCGAGCTACTGCAGCGGTCTGATATTACTATCCGACTCGGTCGTCTACCCCAGCATCGCTTTGATGTGTGTTTCCCGATCGACGACAGTGATCCCTTCTCATGGGACCCCGGTGGTAACTTCGGTGTAATGAGACATCATTTGTTGGGCCTCCACCATCAGCTCCTGACGACAGATACCACATCGGCGAAAACCTCGATGATGATTGCGCTTTACCGTATGAACTCGAGGGCGAGTTCTTCGCAGCGGAAGCGAATGATGTGATCCGACTTGGGCCCAAGCCCGTTGGCCCACCTGAAGGCCCATCCTAGCCTTCCATGGATGGATAAGGCAGGATATCTCTTATGATATCTTTTAATATCTTTTTAGATTTAAGATCTTTATTTTAGGCAAGTTGTTAGGATCATTATTGGCTTTTAAATTTGTTGCCATCTTTATCTTTTCTTTAGCCTATTTAAAGGCCCCACTGTAACCATTGGAGGACAGATTACGATGAATGAAAATTGATGGCGGATGCCTTCGTTGGCTCATGGATTTAAGTGCCCACCTTGTACCCTGATGGATTTCAGGTCCCCTCTCATCTAAGCTTCTAATATTTTCTTCTCTGTCACGATTCTTACCCCCTCCGCCACTTCCCCCTCTCGGTGATTCCGTATCACTAGTTATCCCTTTATAAAGAAAAATACAAATAAAGATTACACCGGCTCCATCAATTGCTCTTGGACGACACGCGCCTGCATCACTTTGTTATTAATGCTTTTATATTGTTTGGATCTCGCTTTACATCACCTCCCTTAATGTACGAGTGGTCAACACATCCCGTTCTCAATTGACCGACCTCCTTGCTTCTTAAGAGACCCTATTCAATCCATTCCTAAAGCTAATAAGGTATGATGAATCAACCATTTGCCTTTTCTTTTCTTCTAAATCTATCATCAATCTCTTTGGTTCTTGCAAAGCTATCTTCTGTAGAAGTAGGAGATAGCACGAATCCCCTCTTTCTTCATTTAGAAGAGTGTGAAGATCGCAACAAAGAAGCAAAGGCTGCATGGAAGAAGCGCAATAATAGTAAGTCGTCTGTCGCCTTGACCTGGTAACCAATGCTACTAGCTAAAAGTCAAGATTTCAAGACCTCAATAGTTTTCCCCATTCAGCCTTGATTTATTTTTGATAAGTACAATGACTGTCATGCGTACAAGTGATGTTGGGTTACTAAGGTATTGTCAAAGTGGCACTACCTCAAGATGTCAGAAATCCAACAGTGCTTAAGAGCATGGAATCAAATGTCGACAAATTTCCCATGAAATCATCGAAATATGTCTTTTTTAAGGGTCCAACATAGGAATTGACTGAATTTTTAATAGTACCAAAATTCCTTTTGACATAACAAAATGTCAGTTAAAATGACTGACATTTGACCGAAATCCGGCATTATGTCTTTTTTCCGGACAATTTCACTGAAAATTGTTATCCTTAGTAAAACAAAGCTCATCTTTATAAGTGAGAATGAACATTTTTCCTCAATTTTGATTTTTTCATAATAGACAATATTTTACTGACATTTGAGCTGGAATTGATCAAAATTTGACAAAAATCCGATGAATGTCCACCGAAATCTTTTCTTAAAAAATGCAAAATTTCCACCGACATTTAACTGAAATCTGACAAATTTTCTTTTTTTGATTAACCAAAACCGACATGGAAATCGACGTTTAAAACCTTGCTTAAGAGGCAAGAAGTTGATATGTGGGAGTTGATTTGTGGCAATGCTAAGAAAACCTTATTTTGGTTCGATAGATGGCTTGGAGAAGCCTCACTCAGGACTCTCTTTGCAGAATTATATGCTATTGCGTGGAATGTAAAAGTCATGGTGAGATCTCAATGTTTTGATTAACAATACCACAGCCTGAAATCTTAAATTTCACAGATATGTCCATGTTCATGTTTTACCTTAGCTCCAAGATCGCCTTGACATTTCTAATAACTTCTTCATCATTAATCAATCTGACAAAGCAAGTTGGAGATTCGGTTTTTTTTGTCTTCGTTTCTAGTCCAAACTTTCTACAGGTTCATCGACATGTGTGTGTGTGTGGGGGGTGGGGGGAGCCATCTGTCCTATTGCTTCAGTCCTATGGAAAGCTAAAACACCTGTCAAGGCTAGAAGGTTCATTTGGCTTGGTATTTATGATAAAACTGTTATTAGAAGAATCAATGTAAGAAGAGGAAGCATCTTGGTGTTACAGATTATGATTTGTGTTCTTTGTGACGGGCATTCGGTGTCCCATTGGATTTACAATTCAATTGTAGATGATATGATTATTAAAGGCAGACCCTCTACTCTGCATTCACTATGGACCAAGTGGGAGTGGAGCGATAATTCATTGGCGCAAGGCTACATATATTCTAGTTATTGCTGTTTTTTGGAGTATCTGAATGGAGCGGAACAACAGAAGCTTCCAGAATAAAAGTAGCTCCAAAGAAGATTTCATGAAGTAAATTGGTATTCAACAAAAATCTTGGAGGTCGACTCTTGAAGGAGAGGAGAGGAAGCTAAATTTAGTTTTCTGTAACATTTTTTTTTACTTTGTTCTTTAGTCTGCGACTGTTCTGTATGTTATTTTAGTTTTGTTTCAATAAACTGGTAGGATTCAAGTCCTAATGAAGTGTAATAAAAAAAAGAATTCATGGGCCTGAGATGACTGAGGAGGTTAGTAAATCAATATTAAGAAATTTTATTATTGATTTTTGGCACATATTACTTACTGATTTGATTAGATTTCAACCCCTTTTCCCCCTATCTTCTCGAGTTCTCATTTGTGATTGACTTATTGATCGATTCGCCTATTTTGATTCTAGTTCCACATTAATTGCTATAAAGGTATATTCAATCCCTCTTTCACTTAGTATCATAGCAAGGTTTCCTGTCTCTTTAACAAAGAGTCTTGCTGAAGATGTTGACTACCACAGATGGGGCGTACACTGCGGGTAAACGTGAGGGGCTGTAGTGATCTATCCCTACAATATGATTTTGCATATGTAAAAAAAAAAATAGAGTTGCTCATGCATTGGATGTAAACCTTTCATTTCCAACTTTAGGAGCATCTAGGAGGAGTGTTCGAGAGCTTAGAGTGTCGCCTTACTAGAGGATGGGACATCAAATCTGCTGTATGCCGAACTATAAACCGTTTAATTTATCGAGATCAAAATTCTAGGAAAGTTGGTTGAATCTTTTCCATAGATTCGCAGATGGTATCCCCAATTGTTACTTACTTCTTTGATGATGTGCCTCAATAGAATCCTGTTGAAGAATTTCAAGGGTGGCCCGTGAAAGAACCCGAGCTGATTTCCAAAGATGAGCCTGATACGGAGACCGAGGAGCCCATTGAGGTGTACAACGAGAAGCCCATAGTGAATCCTATGGATGAGTAAAAGCTTGTAGGTGAACTGAAAAGAAAGACAGTGGAGTAACCGATGAAAGTCGGAAACATGCCCTTTTTATTGAATGTGGGATGAAGTACCCATTATCTTCAATCTTTCAATCCTTAACGATGAGATGGAGGGAAGGATCTAGTACAACACAAGAATGAAGCTAAGAAGCACGGACACGGACACGATACGACACGGACACACCGACACGATATTTTTCAAAAAACCAGGACACGGACACGTTAGGGGACACGCTGAATTATATATATATATATATATATATATATATATATATATATATATATATATATATATATATATATATATATATATATATATAAAACAAGTCTTATATTATGATTTATAATCAAACATAATGCTAATAGTTAACTAAAAAAGTCTCCAACAAACATCATAAATGATTCATGTGTATAGTTTCAAACTTTTAAAACACAAAAAACAAATAGAACACGCATAAAATCATCATCCATCAAGGGCAACGTCAAGTGTTACCATATCATCACCATCGACGTGAAGACCACGACCTCCATATCCGACCCATTGATGGAAAGATTCGTAATCTAAAGAACCCAACATCTTCAAATGAGAAAAATGCCTCTCCGATAATATCCGACATGCTCCGACACGTGTCGGACAATCTTTCTTCATAGAAGACACATTTTTTGGTGTGTCCGACACGTGTCGGAGAGTGTCGGACGAGTGTCGGTGTCCGACACGTGTCGGACACGGACACGTTGAGGTCCCGAGAGTGTCGGTGCTTCATAGGAATGAAGCATAGATGTTCACAATTATACACCAATTTTATGACCATGTTGACTTCAATGTTGAAAACCAACATCGAATCATCCTGCAACACTTGATCATGGATTACAAGAGTGAGTGTTCGGAGTTGGAGAAACAATGTTCCGGATGTGATCGAGCGGAAGTAACAACCATCATCACCAACTAATCCAGTACCATGATCTTAGTTCGTATCTTTCTGACGGTGTCGAGAAATCCTTCAATCCAATGAGATTGATGCATGAGGAAATATGTATCTATTTAAATTATTAATTAAGGTCATATTTTTTTCCTTATTCCAGGCCTTTAATACAAATTTAGCGTAGTTTTTAAGTAATCTCCAATTCATACTTCCATTGGGATTCTTTAGTTATATTGGATACCCAATTCTTTATCTATAAGTGAAGGTCCAAATTTATCTAGGATATCTATTCATAGGATTCCTTAGTGACTGGGGATTCCTAGTTTCGATGGCATTGCTTAATGAATTATTATTGTCACTTATATTAGCCTATTAGGACCCTTTATCTTTTGAGAGTCTTTGAGCTTAGTAAAGTTTTGGACTTCATTTGATTTCTTATTTTGTTGTAATTGTGGTGATTTATACTGCTCCATTTTTTAAAATCGGTTTTGCTGTTATATTTTAGTTGAAGTGTTTCAAATAGTTCTAGTCTGGTAATATAGCAGGTTAAGAAGTTTGAATGTATTGAGGATTAGACTAGTATTCTAGATGAAAGCCCAAATTGGTGAAATCTCTTTTTCACTTTGTTATCCCTTACTCTTTTGTTGGAGTTCAGCAAAGTATTAAACCTGAAAATGTAGAAAACTACGTGAAGTCTTAAAGAGGGAGGCTTCATGGGGTAGAAGATCTATAATTTTTTAGCTCCTAGAACTAGCTTTTTGATTCCTCGATAGGTTTAAGAGTCATGATCTGACGATTAGTTGTATGATATCATTTTTACTAATGCTTGCGGATTTTTACTAATGCTTCCGTTATCAATTAGTATCAAGGTATATCAAAATTTTCATCATTAATTATGATAATGAATATAAATTGTGATAGCATAGTGGTTTACTTATATACTCGCTGACCATTAGTTTCAAGGTTGCAATAAGATTTTTGCATGCCCAATAATAAAATGGTGATCTTTAATCATCATGTGGTATACACTTAAGTTCTGCTTCATATTGGGTCATCAGTATACAAAATCATAATGTCAGCAAATATGGGGGGAACTCAAGGTAAAGTTTGTTATCTAACAAGTTTTTCATGTTTATATTTAATACTACGTTGAAATGTCCGCATGTGTGCTCGTGTGCGTGTAGTTTTTAGGACTAAAAAATTTGTCACTCTCATTTACAGATAAATAATAAAAGTTCTACATTTTTCTTTTCTATTGAAAATATATCGAACCTAAAGTGTCTTGTCAGAAAAAGCTGAATAAATATATTGAGTTGTATTTTGTAGCAGATTCAGATTGCTCTTGCTATTTTAATGCTCCCCAGATCCAGGATAATTGATAGTTGTAAATATATGTTTTCTTTCTCAGAGCTAGATTGGGTGGCTTGCTTTGCGAAAAATGGAATAACTTTTATTCTTGTCCTATTTTTCTTTTTGTTGGTCATATTGCTAAATCAAACCTCAAGAGAACGAAATGTCAAATTGTGGACTCACTTGTTTGTTTCAGTTTTTTTAAATACATGGTGATGATTTCTGATGCATGTAACATTCAATCAGCAAGATCCAGAGCTATTGAATGGAAATGAAGATCTCTGGACATTTATTAACTTCGCCGGAGAGGATCATACCAATATACAAACTCTTGTGGCTTTCTTAAGAATGCTCAGTACTCTGGTATGTAACAGTATTTGTTACACTTAATATGCTATTTCAGACAAAATTTGTAGTCTCGACAATTCAAATTTTATTAGGACTTGTTTGGACCTTTCAGGCTTCTAGTGAAGAGGGTGCTTCAAAGGTTTTCGACTTACTCCAGGGTAAATTATTTCGGTCTATTGGGTGGACTACCTTGTTTGATTGCTTATCCATTTATGAAGAGAATTTCAAGCAGTCTCTCCAAACTGCTGGAGCAATGTTGCCTGATTTTCAGGAGGGCGATGCACAGGCACTTGTTGCATACTTGAATGTTCTTCAGAAGGTTTGTTTGGAAAGCCTTATCCTTTCCATTTGTGATCAACTTGAAGGATAGAAAGTTCTGACCCATTCATACCATATTTTAATCATATAGCCACCTTTGGTGATTCCAGCTGCACAATCGGTATCCCCTCTTTGATATATATATATATATATATATATATATATATATATATATATATATATATATATAAATATATATATATATAATGACGTGGTTCCTGTGCTATGGTTCTTAGAAAACACCCTGAATAAGGTGCTTGAGTCATAGTTGTTTCTAGACTGGAAATATAATAACATCAGAAACACATATGCCTAATTAAGATAAAGTTCTTAAGAGGATTTCTGCACAAAATATAACTGTCTCATAGCTGTGAAAATTGATCTTCTTGAAATCATGCATTGAGTTTTGTTTGTTCAACTGTTTGAAAATGTAGATGGATAGGATGTTCTGACCCATTTATAACCACTCTTTAATCGAACGACAACCTTTGGTGAATTGGTACTGAGTTCCATACCAACTGCACAATCTATATCCTCTCTTTGATTTTTTTTTTTTTTTTTTATGTCGTGTATTCGGTGCTATGGTTTTTATGCAACACTCGGAATAATGTACTTGATTCATGCATTTTCCTAGACTGGAAATATAATAACATCAGAAACTCATATGCTTAATTAAGATAAAATTGTTAAAAAGGATTTCTCCATAAAATATAACTGTCTCATAGCCGTTTTAAAGTTGATCTTGAAGTCAAGCATTGTTTTTTTTGTCCATGCGACTGTTTAAAAATGTGTAGGCACATGGTCAAGCACATTGGTAGGCCACACATTACATTAGGACCCGAACACTTTGTCCCAGTATGTTATTTTATTTCCTCTTGTTCATTGGGCCTTTTGGATTAAAATCCAATTCCGTATATCATATCCTGCATGGTTTCTTACCTAGTTTAGGGGAACTTTGGAGAGTGGCTCTCTCGGTGTATGAGTTTAGATTGTGAACCTATAAGCTAGGTCACTCTACACTCCAATTGGCATTGTCGGTTTTTGTTGGATCCTCTCTTGTCAGTCATGTTTTCGACACAATCTTAAAGGGGTAACGTCAGGTTGACAAATGGTCAAACATTGTCTGGCAATCTTTTTGTGGAGCCTTTGAAAAATCGACTTGTGCTCTATAGTCTACCTAATGTAAACTATTGGTTTATATGAATTAATGCATCTTGAATTTGAATAGGAAAGCGCAACCTGAACATATGCTTCTTCAAAAATGTGAATTTCTAGACAATCTGAAAGATATTAATGGTGCATAGAAACTACAATAATATTTCTTTGATGCCACTTCAGCTTTGAGTTTGTGTGACGACCTGAGCACTAGTGCGACTGCGCGAGGAATGTAAAGTTAATTAATTGAAGATGCAAAAAGTTAAACTTGTCTGCTAGTTACTTTTATATGTCTATTTGTTTACTTTAATATTTATAACTCGAGCGATGATGTCATCTAATAGTAAATGCTTTTCTGAATGGTCTCTTTCCTTGGGTTTTTTGGGTCAAATTTTGTTATTTCCCTCTTTGTTGTATTCTAATTCGTTGCTTGGTGCTTGTTTCTCATTTTCATCTTAAAGATCTTGTTTTGGATTGGAATTTTCGAGCTTTTAGCTATTATTTGCATCTGTTTATTTTTCTAATGTGCTGGAGCTTTTTAGTGTTCTCACATTCTGATTCTTTATGGTTGTTTGAATGAACTTTTTCTGAAATAATTTGGCATTGGATTTATGTACTTCACTTGCCAAACCTTTTGGGAATTAGCATGCTAGTTTGGCCTTTTGTGTTAAATAATAGCAATTTGGTTTGTTTACTATTGTTAACCAATGCAAGGGTTTTCATATGTTGTAGGTGGTGGAAAATGGAAATCCCACTGAAAGGAAGAAATGGTTTCCAGACATCGAACCCTTATTTAAGCTTCTTAGTTATGAAAACGTGCCTCCATTTTTGAAGGTCAAGACCACCACATAATTTTTCTGCAGGTTTGTTGAACTGCTATATTTACCAGTGCATGTGATGTTTCATGTACAGGGGGCATTGCGGAATGCTATTGCTGCTTTCATCCGGGTGTCTCCAGTTCTGAAGGATACCATCTGGAGTTACCTTGAGCAGTATGATCTACCCGTACTTGTTGGTCCATTGGTTGGAAATAACAGACAAACTATATCTTCACAGGTATTGGTCTTGGTGGTTGCTCACCCTTTACATTCTGTTCTTTTTTATAAGGTTTCTGCTTGAAAACTTTCAAAATTTGAGACAAGTATATCAACATAATGCTTCGTTATCTTTTAACCAAACAAAACAATATAAACAATGCATTTAAAAAGCTGCTTTTTTCTTTAAGTCCATATAATTCCTAGTTATTGTGGCCATGTGATGTAGAAGCATCTCTTGGTCAATTGAGTTAGTGAACTAGAGAGCACCTAAGTGCTAAATTCTTTGCTAAATTTATCCAATTGGGAGGGGGGGGAGGGGGTGCACTTTGTTACCAAAACCTCCGATTTTTTGAATAAGTCTTGATTAAAACACGACTTATTCAGTAAACGTTCACTAAGCGACTCTTTCCCGATTTTTTGAAAAAGTCAGTTTTATGAAAAAGTCACAATTTTCACGTTTTAATCCTGATTTATGCGTTTTAATCCCGATTAATTGCGTTTTAATCTCGTCATGTATTGCTCAAAAAACCTATTGTAACATCTATATATAAATATGTTCTAAAATTCTATCGTTTGTTTCCCGACTCTTTCCCGATCTTTATGACTTTTTTTCGATTTTTTCCGACTTCCGACTTGGTAACGGGGGGGGGGGGGGGGGGGGGGGATGTGTCCACCAAGGGTAGGGGCGGCCACTATTAGGGCATGTGAGGATTTTGGTTTGATCAAACTGCCCCCATGTCACTAATTGGCCGCCCCCCCTATTCACTAGGGTGCCCTTAATAAATATGTGGAGCCCCTAGTAAAATCATCCAATCCACTAGTACCATGCTCCGGTGCCTTGCACACATGGAGTGGGGCCTACACGGGGTAAGGGTACTACTTAGTATGTCTTCACTCTTTATACTACTTCGGGGTTCCCCCTACTAAACATACTAACCTACGCAACTACCTTGCTCTAGTGCTACGCACACATGAAGCGTTAGGGTTTAGGTGCTTTTCCTATTCTAGCTTTCTGTGAGACAAGGAAAAAGTATAAGATATGTGTAGAATATGTATAAGGTGGAAGCTTCAGGGACGTGGTTCATGTCTTCAAACCGGACTCGACCGACACACTATCCAAGTGTTCCATCAGTCCGCTGAGTCCCGGTTAACCTGCGTAGCCACCCAGAGTGTGACACAGGCTACACTCCAATTCTCCTAGACTTATTATGTTCTCTTGCATACTCCTGCTCTCTGCTTAGTATTGGTAGATATGCTGGCCCTTCACATGGTGTCATGACTCAACTTGAGCGGTGAAGAACAACATCAGACTCGAGTGATCATTTGACTAGGTTCCTTCAAGGTTGACTGTGTACATCGCACCTCTGATTACTTTGGCCATGTAACCAGATCTGGTCAACAGGTCGACTGCTGACCACCGGTCATGGGTTTAATATGACGAATGTTAAGCTAAAGAACGCACCTCCCTTTAGGCATGTGAATGGCCTGCAAGAGTGCCATGCTGATGCAACACCAGTTGGGTAGCTCAGCTCACCGTGATATTAGATTCAGTGTAGTCAAGGCGATGCCTAGGCGAGGCGGTGCCTAGGCGCAAGACATACCCGATAAAAATTAAATATATAAAATAAATATAAGTAATATATATATATATATATATATACATAAGTAATTTGTGGTTTATGCATTGTAAATTTAATTTCTAGAGATAAATATAGTCGAAATAATAATATTTGATAATGGGTATGATACGGAACGTATGGTAACCTACAAAACTATTATTATTGCAGCAAATATGAATCACACGTCAACTACAATGATTATATATTGTAACAAATATGAATCACATACTAGCAAGAGAAATATAACCGTATCATACCCATAAATTCAAACAATTATCATAAGCATAAACATAACCATATTAGATAATCTATTAATTTTTGAAGTATTTTACATCCTCGTATCCAAAAAAAAAAAGAATTACTCATCTAAATCACCTAACCATCTACATCATCACGACTCTTATATGAATCATCTTTATATGTCTCTTCCGCCTTTTTTTTCTTCAAACCTTGAGAATATGGACACAATAGTTTTTTTTCCATTAATAATGGCATGGTGTTGGCATATATAAAACAACATGGACCCCATAAAACCAAACGGGAGCCAAGAACACTCAATTTGAACCCGATTATTTAAAAAAAAAACCCAAGAAAAAGCCAATTATTAAAATAGGCGCTCAGGTGGTTGCCTAGGCGGCCGCCCAAACTCCACCGCTCGCTTAAACACTGCCTAGACGGTCGGAGGTCCAAAATGCCTAGGCGACTCCTTGACTACACTAATTTGATTACAAAGTGTTTCCTTACACATTGGTGCGCCAAGACACCATGCAATTGGTTAGTCCACCAGTCTTGGTTCCTCAAGGTTAAAAATCGATTACCCTGAGTAGAAAGACGGCTTAGTGCACCGGTTTTTGCTCATTGACCTGTGCATCGTGTTGGTTCTGTTCGACAACAGTCACTCAGTGTTATTAAAGGCGCGTGCCTAGGCTCAGGCTCAACTAGGCTCACCCCCTACGCCTCAAAAAGCACAAGGCGAGGTTCTGTTAGAAAGGCGTGCGCCTATGCTCAAAGCTCCAGGCGCAGAAAAGGCGCGCCTGGTTGAATCCATGCATAATGTGCTTGCACTTGATATTTTTGGCAATATGATTAAGTTATTAATTAGATTTGATTCATAATTGCCGTAGTCTTGAATGTTGGCTTATTGATTGGATATTATTTACATTTTAAATTATTTGTTATAGTTCTTAGGTAGGACCATAGGAGCAATTGTGGGTTGGATTGATGACTTTGATATTATTTCAACTATCACAAGATTAAGTAAGTTTCATTCTCTTTCTCGCTTTGCACCTTTCATTCTGACTTAGAAACATGTGCACAAGCACACAAATGAAATAACACATTCACTATTTATTTTCGTTTGCTATAATATCACATTTGATAGTTTATAACTGGTTATTGAATTTGAGCTATACATATTTGAAGATTTAATATATTTTAAATATCCTATTTAGAGCCATAATTCAAACCTACAAGGCTACAACATTTGTGTTGTTGCAATAACGATCTATCTAATTTATCTAATGTGTTAAGATTCATTTTCTTAGTCTAGTTATACATGTTTTGAATATATATATATATATATATATATATATATATATATATATATATATATATATATATATATATATATATATATATATATATATATATATATATAGGGGTATGCTAAAATGCGGCATGCGGTGCGTGCGGCATCGCACCGCAGCCGTCTGATGCACGCGCTGCGTGCATGCGATGCACGCAGCAGTGCATCAGACGGCTGCGGTGCGATGCCGCACGCACCGCATGCCGCATTCTAGCACTTCCCTATATATATATATATATATATATATATATATATATATATATATATATATATATATATATATATATATATATATATATATATATATATATATGTGCCTTACTTCAATCAGGCTTGCGTCTCCTATGCATCTTGAGCCTTTCAGAACACTGCAGTCACTATGCCTGGCGATGACCATGGTGAAGATACCCATGCTCTGTCATCCTAACACCTTAACATGATAGTGCGACCAACCCAATCATAGCTGCGAACTATTTAGGTTACTTGAGACTAGTCCACTGAGTCTTTCACTCATGTGGATTACCATGTAGCCATGGCTCCTTGTTCTGTAATCAGAACACGTAACAAAATTATGTACCAAGATGCGATTTATATCTTAATTATCAACCATTTTCATTGATTAAACAAAGTTTTACGAACTTAGAACACAGTAACTCCAACACCCCACTGTAAGTCTGTAATCATTGAAAGACAAATTATGATGAATGAAATTTGATGGCGGATGTCATATTTGGCTCATGGATTAAGTTCCCTACCTCTCTTCTTCCTAATGGATTTTAGGTCCCTTTTCATCTAAGCTCCTAATCTCTTATTCTCTGTCACAGTTCTTACCTCCTCCGCCACTTCCCTTTTGTTGATCTCGTATCACTAGTTATCCTTTACGAAGAAAAAAAAAACTACACCGTCTACATCTCCACCTCCATCAATCGCCAATGCACACGTACGTCATTTTCACTTTAATCTGTATTGTCAACGATGAATTCCTCCACATTACTATATATGTTTCAATGACATCAAGTCATTGTTCTTAACTATTTGGCTAGTATTTGACCTACCAATGTACCACCAGTTAAGTGGAGCCAGTTCTTGAACATTTCTGCCTTTTTCATTTTGTAATTCTGTTGAACATACTCTCTTTCAGATATTCTCAACTGCATTGTTACCGGTGTGTACCCTGACGATTTTGCCGCCCCATCATTTACTTTTATTCAATCCTCAATTACTAGCTCATCTCTTTGGTGAGCAACAAGAATGACAACTATTTTGCTCACCATTGCAGAAGCTCATTATTATGAATGGCTTTCATTGGAAACATGATTATTTAAGATTATTCCCTGTTCTCTAAGTGTTGTTTAGACATCTATTATTCCAGGTCTGCATATGCAGATGAAGATTATTTATATTTGATTGTCACGTTGTTTGATTTATGTCCACATACTTTGTCACTTACCAATGTTCAATCTATTGAATAATTCACAAATTACTTCTTTTAGAAACCACTCTCAGCGAAAATAAGAGTCGGAGGTGGTGGGGTTTGGCGATCACCCAAACCAATGTTTTTAAATGAAAATACAAATCAGTTCATGACTGATCCAAAAAATGAAAAGATCTTTGTAATTTACCAATATCATTCTAAAGACTCCTTACCGCCACATGCTTTCTATATCCCATTAACAGACACTTCTATGATATGTTGCAAGTTTGACTTGGGTGTGCATGTCTAAGTCGTGGTGTATAGGTTGTAGATAGTTCTTAATTGTATGCACTTAGATTTGTGTTGCTGCTTTACTTATTAGCGTTGGGATGTGGCTGACACTTCCGTGGACAAGGTTTGGAATTCCGATTTTGGCATACATTGCAACGCCTCCAAAAAAATGGCATATTTCGTGAAATATTTTGAAATATCACGATGTTTCGAAATATCGAAAGAATGATATATTTCACGATATTTTGCGAAATAGTTTGATTTTTTGAGATAAATACTTTTCCTTATAAAATTTTGTATTCTTTCCTCTTCGTCTAAACTCGTACCTTGTTTACGGGAATCTTGGTGGTACCTCGCTGACTGCATGAGCTTAAACTGTATAATTAACAATGTAGATCTTCTTATGCATTAACTCTTCGTCTAGGTTTCGTGACCTAGATTCTCTTGGCAAATTGCCTTAGTTAGGTTTGCGGTACAAATTTTTGAGGGTCGAAGTCATGTTTTCAGTTGATCATAAAATTCTTCCTGGACTTCTTTGGAGCCTTCTTAATATTAATTTTGCTCCATACTTGACCCCATCTTGGTGGGGTAACCTTGGGTGTTGATGTGGATGATGAGAATCGATCATGAGTACACATGCTTCTTTACAGGTTAGTTATGTCATTTTCCCATAATAAATGATTAGTTGCTTTGTGGAGATAGACATGATTTGTCTCTTGATTACTATTGTTTCACATGCACCATAGCAACATGCATGGGATTTTGGTTATTTACGTAAATTCCAAATAGAATTATAACCTTTCTATTATCTATTATCCAAGTATTATCCTGTAAAGCTTGGTTGATTATGAATCACACATTTTAATTAAAAAGGCCTCACAAAAATGATTGACAACACGACTAGCTGTCAACGAGATCATCAACCCTCTAAGATTCGTTACAAAAACCTGCCCATGCCAACTTGGAAAGCGAGTGGCCTCTCAAGAAACTAGAAGGATAGTTGGCGGGTATGGAAACCTACCTTGTTGGCTACGCAGTTTGATCTCTTGCATATGAGAATTAACCCTCCAAGGTTCCCCTAGAGTAAAAACGAGTCGAAAAATAAGTTCACATCTATTATATTTAAAAGATTTATCCATGTTGAATAATGTTATGTTCTCGATGTTGAAGAACTTTATCTCATAGTAGTGACGGGCACTGCCCCTTTTTTGCTAATGTCTAAGTAAGCTTGGATTTTTGGTATGTCAACGGGCATGACGCCACTAAGGTTCCACATCATGCAATGTTGGAGAGATTTTTTCAACTTTGAGTTGTTACGACCAGCGTAGTCAAAGTTGCGCCTAGGAGCACCAACCTTCTCAAGGTGCAAGCCTTGAGGCAAGCGCAAGTGCGCCTGGCGCACCTAGGGTGTCCTGTTTCAAGCCATGAATTTTTTTGTTATTGCATTTTTTGACTTTTTCCCTCTACTTCTCTAAAGCTCTAAGTGCCCCCTAAACATCCAACTTGCTCTTATAGTGCTTTTAACAATGTGAGTGCAAAGCTCCAAATACAATTTGCCCTCGACAATAGTAGACTTCTTATTCTAAGTTCATAACATACAAGTTCTATTTTTTTAGACTTGTTGATTTATAGTCCTAGCCTCAATAGTTTAGTTTATAGACTCCTAATTTTTGATGGGAGATTTCAGTTGATGTTATGCAACTTATGCTTATGCTATTTGAGGATATTTTAACTCTTCATCAGTTTTTATATCATTCTTATTTTGTTACCTCATATAAAGATTAATTTTAATGTGGGGTGAGGGGAAGATGTAGGGGGCCTCTAGGCTCCCTTAAAAAACGAGAAAAATAAAGTCAAAAGCCCAGACTTGCACTTAGACATGCCTAGGCATGACGGACCCCTTGCACCTGGGATGTGCTTGAGCTTTTTACTGCATAGGTCACGACGCACGAGAAAACTTTGGTTTTTAGTTGCTTGCACTCAAACTTTCTAGGCTATATGCAAAGATGGCCACCTCACTTATATGTTTTGCTATTGTAGTCATTGGCTAGCCATAGGGACCAAGAACACATGCATTTTTTTGTTTTAAATCTTGTAGTTTAACACTTAAGGATTCAATTGTTATTTAGACCGCGTTACAATGTTTTGCACAACGATATCCTTTCAAAATAAGACAGTTTTCAAAGATTGCTTACTTTGAGAACTACTTTTGGAAGCGATCCTGTAACCATTATTTTTGCTCATATTTAAGGATGGCCTAATTCTACTAAAGAAATAAATAACATTTGGAGCGAAGAATGTTATTTATTTGGAAGATGGTCCCCCACACAAAGCCCTCCTTTATTGGTCATGAAGATCTGACCGTAAGGGTTTGGAATGAGGCCTTTCTCTTTCTTCACTTTTCTCTTCCACTCTCTTATCTCCTTCCTCGTCTTTTGGTTGATTTTCCTGGAGTAAGTCCTCTGATTATTCACAATCTAGCACTCACCGACATTTCTGTATCACGCTGACACATACTGGTGCCCGAACCACTCCATTTACAACCAGTCAAATTTGTTACTTTGTGTACGGTGTACCATCCGGCCTTGGTTGCAACCTTCCAAGGGCACTTTGCAGCCGTAGTGCAGTCCATCGACGATGCCTCTTGTGATCACTGCCGGCCTCAATAACGATCTCAAGTCGGATCTTTTTCTTTTCAGTCCCTCCGACGCCACCTGCAGCCGCCTTGTAGATCAGGTAACCTTTGCCTCGAGCCTATCAGTGATCTCCACTATCGGTCATTGGAATCATTTGTGTATCTCCGCTGACGGTTGACAGTCACATCCCTAGCACAGTACCACCATCGTTGCATGCCAGGCATAAGTTGCCTAGGGCCTATCGTTGATCCCTATGACTATTCACCGAGATTCCTCCAATGATCGCTTGTTTTCCATCAGTAAGCATGGTTACTAAGTCGGAAGTCGGGAAAAAATCGGCAAGGGGAGAAGTTGGAAAAATCGAAAAAAGTTCGGAAACATTGAGAAAGAGTCGGGAAACAAATGGTAGAATTTTAGAACATATTTATATATAGATGTTACAATAGGTTTTTTGAGCAATACATGACGGGATTAAAAAGCAATTAATCGGGATTAAAATATATAAATTGGGATTAAACGTGAAAATCATGACTTTTTCATAAAATCATGTTTTTTTTAAAAATTCGGAAAAGAGTCTTGGAGCGAACGTTTACTGAAAAAGTCGTGTTTTAATCAAGACTTATTAAAAAATCGGAGTATTTGGTAATAGAGTCAATAGCTAGTAGTCTAGTACTCACATCCTCTGTGTGACCTCACTATTTGCCTTTAGTATCACTTTCTCTCCTCGCCCTTGCCCTGCAATGCCTTTTTTTTTTTTTTCGTTACTCTTTTGTAACCTCTCCCTCTATTGTCTAGGTATAGGCAGAATCGTAATGGGTTATAGATAACATGTTATAACTATTAAATATATTGTATAGAGGGCCATTATTGTAATTTGATATGGTATTATAATATGAAAGGGCTAGTGCGGAATCAACCCTAACCATGCCGGTTATTTTCAATCTCAACATGGTATCAGAGCACTGATTTCTAAGAGGTTATGGGTTCAAATCTTGTTACCTTCGTTTGTTTATTCTGACATTGCCTCATCGTTTGTTAATCCCTTTTCTCTTCTTTGATGATCTATTTTGTGTCAAAATGGGTCCCAAGTAGTAGGGGTGCAACTTTAGTTGGGTTAACCCGAACCCGACGTGGCCCAACCCGTGTTCTGATAGGGTTGGGTTGGTTTTTTTTTATCTTTTGGTTGGTTAGGGTTGAGAAATATCAACCCGAGCTTGGGTTGGGTTGGTTTGGGTTAGAGTTGAGGCCTTGAGTTTAACCTGGCCCAACTTGAGCCGGAGAGGTTGGATGGGGTAGTTTAAGTTTCACCATTCACATATAATCCCAGAAGTGGATTTCACTCGACATATAATCCCAACAACGGATTTCACCAGCCGACATCACTAACCTTCCGATTTTATGCGAAGGCGAAGGAGGTATAATGGCAAGCCTTGAGTCCATATTTGGCCATCACAACATCAGCCATCTAATTGAAATAAATAAAGCAGACGACTATAAAAAATTAGTTATGACATAGGGGTTGAGGACATGATACTCATCTCTTTCATAATTGAAATAAATCAATCAGACGACTATAAAAAATTAGTTATGACATAGGGGTTGAGGGCATGGAACTCATCTCTTTCATAATCGGTATGTGATGTAATAGTTTTATTTTTGGAACCCAACTCGAGCCAATTTGGGTTAGTCGGGTTGGGTAAGTGTTGGGCTCATCTGGTTGGGTTAGGGTTGGATTTTCTCAACTCGAGGCTGGATTGGGTTGTGTTAGGGTTGACATTTGTAACTTTGGGTTGGGTACCTCAACCTGATCTAGCCCGACCAGAGTTGCATCCCTACCATGGAGTGACGCTGGACATTTCTTCAGGATATTGTTTTTATTTTTCTTGTTTTCACATGTTCGCTCTTGGGTTGCTGCTAATTACATAAATTTTACAATAGAGGCACCAGTGTTATTAAAGGCACGCGCTCAGGCTCAACTAGGCTTACCCCTTGCGCCTCAAAAACCACAAGGCCAGGCTCAGTTAGAAAGGCACGCGCCTAGGTCTAAGGCGTGCACCTAGGCTCCAGGCGCAAAAAAGGCGCGCCTAGTTGAACCATGTGCAATTATGTGCTTGCAACTGATATTTTTGGCAATATGATTAAGTTATTAAGTAGATTTGATTCATGATTACAGTAGTCTGATTATTGGCACATTGATTGAATATTATTTACATTCAAAATTATTTGTTATAGTTCTTAGGTAGGACCATATGAGTAATTGTGGGTTGGATTTGATGACTTTGATATTATTTCAACTATTACAAGATTCAATGAGTTTTCTTTTCTTTCTCGATTTGCACATTTCGTACTGATTTAGAAGCATGTGCACAAGCACATGGATGAAATAACATATTCAATCATTCACTATTTATTTTTTGTTTGCTATAGTATCACATTTGATATCTTATACTGGTTATTGAATTTGAACTATACATATTTGAAGATTTAATATATTTTAAATGGTTTATTTAGAGCCGTAATTCAAACCTACAATGCTACAACATTTGTGTTGTTGCAACAACGATCTATCCAATTTATCTTTTGTCTTAAAATTCATTTTCTTAGTCTAGTTATGCAAATTTTGAATATATATATATATATATATATATATATATATATATATATATATATATATATATATATATATATATATGTGTGTGTGTGTGTGTGTGTGTGTGTGTGTGTGTGTGTGTGTGTGTGTGCGCGCGCGCCTTACTTCAATCAGGCGCGCGCCTTGAGTTGCGCCTAGGTTGTAGGAGACCTTTGCGCCTCATGTGCACCTTGAGCCTTTCAGAACACTGAGAGGCACATGTGTAATTAAAAGAGTACCCTTTACATCAAAATCTGATAAGATCTAGATATGCATAAGTTCACTTTTTGATCCACTTAGGCATCAATTAGGGAGTTTCTGCTTTGGAGTGTACCTAAAGCAGTGTTTTAAAAAACCCGCCCCAGGGTACGCCCGGGGTGCGCCCTGTGGCGGGGCGGTCCTAAAACGCCCGGGGCGGCTTTAACTAGGGGTTTTTTCCTATGGGGCTTACGCTCGAACCACTGGGGTGTATGTCCCGAACGCCCAGGCACGCCTTTTACGCCCCACTGGAGTTTGTCTACATAGTTGAAAAAAATGATTTGATTACTACCGTGTGATCTTTTATATACGTCTTACTTTCTTGGATGACGATTATGATATTTTGGGAACTAAAGTTGTTTTAAATTGGTTATATATCATGTATGGAATGATAGAATCTATAGAATATGAACATTGATAATTTGCATTTTGGTTAGAAACTTATAATTAGATTTTAAGTGATATTGAAAGACAATGACAAGTTCATTTTTATTATTGTTTTTTATATATTTGTGATTTATCAACCATGTTTGTAGGCTTGAATGCTTTGTTTGTTAACTTTGCTTATAGTATTTTTTTATTTTGTTTTTTTTTAATCTATTTTCACTCTTTTATATAATATTATATATATATATATATCTAAATTGAAAAAATAAAAATTCGTGGGGCTTACGCTCCATGCCCTGGGGCTTACGCCCCACGTCCTGGGGCTTACACCCCGCCCCACAGCAGGCAAAACGCCCCACCTTATGCCCTTGCCTCTGAAAACACTGACCCAAAGAAATATATAGGGGCATTAAAAATCTAGAGTTCATGGGTGTCAGTTAAAAATGGATAGTATTTTTGTTGAAAATTTGAGAGAGAAATGTAACGATTTCAATATATGTAGAAATTTTAGGAGCTTGGTATCATAGTGCAAATATTGTCAATAGGCCTCTTAGTACCGTACCCCCTTTATCTTGTTAAGGTAGTTAAGACTTGAATCATCGGAGTAGTCTCTACTGTCAGAGTTGTGTTTGTGTCACTGAATATCAGAACCATATTTTGGCTATTGTAACAACCAACTTGTCAAGTTAGGTGTAGGTTTCCTCATGTGTAGTATGGGATGGTCCTTTGACATAAGGTCCTACTTGTCTAATACAGCAATTCTTGTTACTTCCAAACTGACAATGTAACACATGATGGAGAACACTGGATATACGATTATCACATGCCCTTGAAGTTATTTGGTCTATGAAATTATAGAAGTAAAAGATTCATGGAATAAAGTTATTATTTGAATGCATCTCATGAATCATGATGTGTATGGGGGTGGAAACCATTAATATTGTTTTTCCACTTCATTGCTTTCAGGATGGCATGATTAGGTTGGTTTTAAAAATTTGGTTGGCCATGTTATCAGCTGGTTGGAAACTGAAAAAGAAAGTTACCGATGCCAAATCGTTTTGCCTGAAGCTGGCCAAAAGTAGTTCGATGCCTTGCAAAACGTCCAAGCTGACCAAAACTCTGATACCTTAAACAATCAGTTTGATATAAAAAATCTTCCGCAATAATTCAAAACTCTATCCGAAACAAGTTCGGGTTAGTTTTGTTTCTCATGCCAAAAAGCGCAATAGTTTCACCTGGAACGGAATATTTCAGGCAAAAATTTAACCTTGTGATTAGGTTCCTTATTTTGATATCCGTTGATTCAGACCTTTTTTAGGATGAAATATGGGTATTGCCTGGATAATTGATCTGCCATACTTATTTGAAAGGTGTTCGCATTTAGAATTTACCATTTTCAAGCCTATTTGACATTGTAGTTTTCTTTTCTGTTGTAGTTGTTAATTTATGTTGTTGCTCTATTGTCCTAGGATATGCTTTATATATCTTCTTGATATCAGCTATAACTGTTATGCTCGGTGGTGTTCACTTGTTTGATTTTATGCATCTAGAGTTTTGAGGAGGTAGTTTAAGCTTCCTTTGCGGAGTGTGATATCTTTGATATAATTATTACAATCTTTGTTGGTTCCACATCCCTGTGTCATGAAACCAATGTTTCATATTTGTTAAATCTGTCATAATGGTTGTCAGTAAAACTCTTTTTGGAGTCATATAGAATAGAATGCCAAATATATTACTGGTTCATACATTATCGATTTGGTTGTTCATAATGGATTTATTGCTTGTGGCTAGATATTTAATGAGTCATAGTATATCATCATAAGAATGCAGTTTTCATTATCTATCACAAGAATTTTAGTTAGTGTTTTTTTATCATACTTGTTATAATCCAATCATTCTTTGTAAAAACCTACACATCATTCTATGGAAGTGCTTCACAGAACCCTACACCAATACCATTTCTCAAGAAGTTGATATTTATTCTGAATGTAAATAAAAACCTGCTAATAAATTATGAAAATTTAATGATATCCTCCAAGGACAAACAGATTGCAGGATTATATAATTTGGATTTTAACTGAAGAATTATGTCAGAAGCAATTGATAGGATCAACATTTATGTATGTTGTTGCTCCAATTTGCTTGTCATGTAAGTGTCATGTAATGATTTGTATCTTGCAGGTTTACGACATGCGATTTGAACTGAATGAAGTTGAAGCAAGGAGGGAAAGTTATCCATCGACCATATCTTTTCTTAAATTGTTAAATGCTCTTATTGCAGAAGAAAGAGATGTAAGCGATAGAGGCCGAAGGTACTGTTCCAGTTGCGATAAAGGTGTAAAATGTAGACAAAATTTCTTGTTCTTTAGCTCCGTATTAGATTGTTCACAGCCATAGTTGTTTGTTATATGAACATTTTCCAGGTTTGTGGGGATCTTTAGGTTCTTGTATGATCATGTGTTTGGGCCTTTTCCTCAGAGAGCTTATGCCGATCCTCGTGAAAAGTGGCTGTTGGTTCTTGTTTGCCTCCAGCACTTCCAAATGTTAGTATTATTTGAAATTTTTTTGATCATATATAATCAAAATGTACATTTTGCCCCTAGTTCTTTTGGAGCAAGAATATTCTTGATTAAGATTGTGGAATGTGGATACACTTTCCGGTGGAATTGAACTTGTTTTTATGATACTGATTTTTTCTTTAATAGATTTTCTACTAGATTTTTAGCTGAAATAGGTTAATCTGTTCTTTTCAAGTTCAATAAGGTTATCAGTTGTGTACCTTTATGTATGATTCTTGGAGTGTCATTTCTTTGTCCTGCATTGGCAGGGTTTTGAGTATGTACGATATCAAGGATGACGATATTGATATTGCTGTTGACATCTCTCAACCGTCAACTGTGTCACATGGTTCTCCACTTGAAACACAGCTCCCAATAGTAGAACTATTGAAAGTAAGTTTTCCATTCTGCCATATATTTGACATTTCTGAAGGTTAAATCCATTTGCTAAAATGTTAGTGCAGTTATGGATATATCTTAATTGTAGTTTATTAATAGTTACATATTGTAATTAGTTGCAGGGTTTATTGAATAATATCTTTTGACCTGATGTTCATTTATGCTGGGGAAAATTTTGCATGTTATTTGCTGCCACAATTTCTCTTTAATTATTTAATGCTTCTAAGATTGTAATTGTTTAAAATAAGGGGAAATTATACTTTGACCCTAAGGTTTATGCTTATTACACTTCTCTCCCTGAGGTTTCTGAAATTATTATTTGACCTTTATAAGTCGGGTTTAAGGATCAGTTTACCATTATAACAAAAAAATTGTCTGACAAATCTCAGTTTTAAGGATCATTTTACCATTGTAACATGCAAAATAGTATTAAAAACATGACTGGCAAGGGGTCACAGTGTAATATCTGAAACATCAGCCCTTAAAATAATAAGTCAGTTTCATTTTTTATTTGAAATTATAATAGGATTATCTCTAGAACAAAGTTGTTTAATTTTATTGGTCAACTTATTTTGTGTGAAACACTTTCCTTGATACCTCTCATAAATAATCTCCTTGGAAGCATGATTCACAATTTTTTCACAAAGATCTTGTAGAATCCAACTCTTTGACAAAATTTTATTTTTTATGGTTATAGAAATAAACAACTAGGAGAAATCAGAAGATGTGTAGATAGAGGAACCTACATCACCTTATGACATACAGGAAATTTTCTTCTTCCTTGGAGGATGAAATACTGAGAGTTGCCTTTTGCCTTTGAGGACCAACGCCAGCAAGCAGTCAAGGAATGTTTGAATCTCCTATCTATGCTCAACTCCACCAAACTTAGACTATGCTCGTTACATAAAATGTGTATTGTTAAAAAAAGGATCTCAAGATTCTCAACACTAGAGTCGATCTAGCCATCCACTGAAAACGAAATAACCAAAATGGTTGAAATTAAGTTTTTAATTTTCTAACGAAACAATTGTAATAAACCCATATATTCATTCCCTAAAATAGAGTCTTACAACATGGATTGATGTTACTTTTTTTGGTGTTTGTGATGATACAACAATTTCAGTACATTTGCACGAATTTTTTGCTTATGCTTAATTATGCTGCTACACATATATAAACTCTGATTAACACCCTATGTAGCGTGGAAGGCACCTCATAGTATCATTCCTTTCGGAGGAATCAAGTTGGACAAAGATATTTTTAGTAATATGACGAGTTTTATAAATTTTGATTGGTTGATACTTCATAATGTTTTTTCTTAGTACCAGATATATGTTAAATTTGTATTTCTCTTTCTGCATTATTTTTGTCATTAATGGCGATCCGTTAAGTAGATATATGTCAATTGTCAATTACTCATTTACTCCTTTTCATTTTTTTTCTTCTTTCCCACAAGAGGTATTTATTTCTGAAACCTTTGTTGGTGACATGTACCTGTCACAGTAATCCTAGTAGTAGGGTTCACGTTAGGGATGGATCCAGGGGGGGCTTGTGGGGGCGATCGCCCCCCTAGATTCGAAAGAGAACCCCTTATTATAGTAGTATTAGCTAGGATTATTTTAAAATTACATAAGTTCGCTCCCCTGCGCCCCCCCCTTAACAAAATTTAAGACCCTGCCCCCTCTAAAGATTTTTCTGACATTTGCCCCCCAAGGTTTGATTCCTGGATCTGTCCCTGGTTCATGTCTGCCTTACTTTTTGTTTAGTACATACAGTCAAGCATTCAAGTCTTCAGATTATTGTTCTACAACCTGTTACTAAAATCTCTGACTTTTTAAACAAGTCTTGATTATAACACAACTTATTCAAAAAATGTTTTCTATGCGTTTTAATGCCGATATTTTGAAAAAAACAATCAATTATTCTTGAATTTTGTGTTTTAATCTTGATTTTTCCCTTTTTTCCAACTCTTTCCCAGCTCTTGGAGCATCAATAAATAAAAATGATCATATATGAACAATTTTTTTTTAAGAATTTTATCTTTTATCCCTACTTCGCCAAAATTTTTCTGACTCTCCCCTAGCTGATTTTTGCCTGACTTCCGACTTGGTAACAATGATTTTATGTAGTTTGTGTTTATATAACATACATGTCGAGACATTTATATTTTGTGTTGATTCTTGAAACTATCTTGCATCTGAAATATATTGGCAATGGATTGCTGCAGGATTTCATGAGTGGTAAAATTATTTTTCGTAATATTATGAGTATCATCTTATTGGGGGCAAACACTATCATGAATGAACGGACTAGTCAAATATATGGCCCACTTTTGGAGAAAGCTGTGCATCATTCATTGGAAATCATAATTCTTGTTTTGGAAAGGGATATGTTTCTTGCTGATTTCTGGCGCCCGTTATACCAGGTTGTTTTCTTTAGCCTATTTGCTATTTTTGTTTTGTGTGCATGTTTCTTAGATTGAGTTTTCGGTTCTAATTTTTTCCACTGTTGCAGCCTTTGGATATTATATTATCTCAAGATCATAATCAGGTTGTTGCTTTGCTGGAGTACGTACGATACGATTTTCTTCCCCAAATTCAGCAGTGCTCAATAAAAATTATGCGTATTCTGAGGTATGTTTTCTTTAACTTTTTCTGATTGCTGTTTTTGCTAATGTTGCATTTTCTGCAATCCTTCCTCTTAAGTGCACATTCTTGTAAAATAGATTTTTTTTTCTCGTAATTATGATTGGGTTAGTAAAAGTGCTGCTAAATTTGTCTGTTGACAGTTCTAGAATGGTTGGACTTGTTCCATTATTGCTGAAATCAAATGCCGCAAAATGTCTAATCGATGATTTTGCAACCTGTCTGGAGTCACGTTTTGACGAGTGCCAGGTCATAGAAAACACAAAAGATGATGCTGGTGTTCTCATATTACAGGTTGTTAAACATTATAATTTATTTGTGGTAACTTCAGATCGATTCAGACGGGCATTTTAACTTGTTTCGTTATATCTCCAGCTTCTTATTGATAATATTAGTCGTCCAGCACCAAATATCACACAGTTGCTTCTTAAATTTGATGTGGATGGTCCTGTGGAGCAGACAGTATTGCAGCCAAAATTTCATTACAGGTTTTAACCGTTCCACCTGTGTTAATAGACATTATTCTTGTGTCAATGTAAATAGCAAATTCAATATTAACTAATGACATGCTGTGCAGCTGCCTGAAGGTTATTCTTGATAATCTGGAAAAACTTTCGAAGCCAGACATAAACGCTTTATTGTATGAATTTTGTTTTCAGGTTATGTCCTCTATTTTCTCTTGTGCTTTCTTTTTTGCGTCTTATGCTGATGATTAACAAGAGTTGTCTTTTTTCCATTTGCAGCTTCTTTATGAATTATGCTTGGATCCCCTGACCAGTGGACCTATAATGGATTTGTTAAGTACCAAGAAGTATCAGTTCTTCTCAAAGGTGCTTTGTCTTCTTTTATAAACATTTTTATGGATTAATTTTGTAGGTATATTCTCCTTTCTTCCCTTCTTATGCTTGCTATTTGATTCCAGCACCTGGAAACTATTTGTATCGCCCCACTTCCTAAAAGAAATAACAATCAGGCTCTTCGCATTAGTACACTTCATCAGGTAAGCATCTTTCTTCTACACTTGTTAAATGAATGCGGTGATACCTTTTCTCTAAACTTGCTTTGGAGTTGCCAATTTCTAGTATCATTGGGAAGCATCCAAAGCAAGGATGATAAATGGTTTTGTCGGCATTGCAAATCCAACCATCCTAATTTTTGACTTGACCTTGAAGAATCTACTTTTAAACGTCACCAACTTGGATCATGGTTTTACACAAATTCAGGGGTTCGTTTGACCTTGATTGGTGAACGCATTATTGGAGGTCTAAAGTTTATTTTGCGAAGGTTTGAAGGTTTAGTTATCACAAAGTCCTATGTTAGCTTCAATGTTTTAAAAAACGGAAGGCGGAAGGCGGGCGGTCAAGTGGTTTCAAGGCGGAAGGCGGACGACTAGGCGGGTGCCCGAATAAAAAGGCGGGTGCCCACCTATATAAAATATATTATATATATATATATTATATATTTATGTATATATATAAATTCATAATTCTATATAAAAAAACAATAATTGAAAGTTTTACATATGCAAACATCAAAATAACCGATCTGAATATAAAAGTTTTATGAAAAGGGAGGAGGGGATTGGGTGGGTAGGGGTATTTCGGTATGGTTACCTCAATACCTGTACCTGATTGTCCCTCTAACTTGAGTATACTAGATAATACAGTTGTACTCCAACTTTATTGTGATGTACCAAAATTCCAACCAATCATATATTGTTATCCAAATTCTATCCAAACTCATACCATACAAGAACCAATATAGTAAGAAATCGTAAGAGCTTCGTAAACATTTCATCACAATACATTGAAATTTCTTTTTTCCTCAAGCAATTGCATATGGTGGAGAAGAAGAAAATTTCAACCCAATTCATTACTGTAACCCGAGCCAAAACCCAAAACCCAAATGGGTATGGATCCGATATGGATTATGGACCCTCTTATACCCGAATGGGTATGAATCGGGTATGGACCATGCCATACTCGAATGGGTATAAATATGGATTGGGGTAGGGTCCGACCCGAACCCGACCCATTGCCAACCCTAACAACAATTAAAATGTAATGATTAATATCCATCATGGAGAATGATGTAACTTCGCCTAGCATTGACATGTATGAACTTCTAAAAATTTGACTGTAATATAGTTTCTCTATCTTATAGTATCATATTGTTTCTTGTATACACTATTAATCTTAGAAATTCCCTTAATTAGTAGATAAGGTGATGGTGAGCGAGACCTGCCTAGGCGCCCACCTTTTACCCGCCTAGGCGAGTCGGATCCCGCTTAGGTGCCCGCTTTTGTTCAACCCGCCTGCAGTGCCGCTTAATGCTGAAGCGGAGCGGCCAACTTTCTAAATCACCTAGGCGACCGCCTGGACCGCCTTTTAGAACAGTGGTTAGCTTGTATCACCAATTTTTCATGAAGCAAACTCTTTACCCATATTGTTTATGGGCTCAAGAATTCTCCAACACTAGGAGATTGATGCAATAGATCTAGGGTGCATCGCGGTCCATTATAATTAAAATAAGCATCCCCTATTTGTGTCTATAGGGATTATTTGTTGGCCTTTGGTTTATTTATAGCTATTTTTTAGAATCCCTAAGCTATCCACTATTACTACTTTCTTTAGGACTTCTAAGTAATCCAGCATTCCTACTTCCTTTAGGATTTCCTAGGACTTTTATGTACCAAAAAAAAAGTACTCCTATGACTCCAATTTTTTTAGTCGTTCTTCAACGTTTTCTGGTTTTATCTTTTCTCTCTTGTAGTTTTTGGTTTCAACTCGTTGCTTCTAACCTGAAGCTTCTTTTCCCTTCTTATTGTCCTAGTTTTGAATTCCCTTGTATCTATATGAAGTTGTGGTCTTCATAGCTACCCGAAGCTACATTACATAATTTATTTTTAACTAGATTGCAATTGGTCTATAGCCAAGAAGCACGGATATGAGATACGAATACCACAAGATACGGGTACGACGATATGACAAATTCCAAAAAGTAGGACACGGGTACGACTAGGATACAGCAATATATATATATATATATATATATATATATATATATAGAGAGAGAGAGAGAGAGAGAGAGAGAGAGAGAGAGAGAGAGAGAGAGAGAGAGAGAGAGAGGGAGGGAGAGAGAGAGGAATGCTTAGGTGCGGTCCGCAGTCGTCCGATGCACCACTCCGTGCATTGGATGCACGTGGCCGGTTCGAAGCTGAGCTCCTTTATATATATATATATATATATATATATATATATATATATATATATATATATATATATATATATATATATATATAGAGAGAGAGAGAGAGAGAGAGAGAGAGAGAGAGAGAGAGAGAGAGAGAGAGAGAGAGATGGAGGAATATTACAGTGAGCTATGAGCTACGGAAGGAAAAAATGAGCTATGATCATTTTGACTATCCTAGAAGTTTTGGAATTTCGTGAAAATTGGTGGGTGTGTTGTCTAGGGTAACATGATCATCCTCACCGATGTCAAGGAATTCGAAAACTTCTAGGGTCATCAAACGGTAGAAGCTTTATCCACCGTCCGTAGTAACCGTTAATTTTGCTTCTACTATTTGATGACCTTAGAAGTTTTGGAATTCCTTGAAAATTGGTGAGGATGATCATGTTACCATAGACAGCACACCCACCAATTTTTACGAAATTTCAAAACTTCTAGGGTGGTCAAAATGATCGTAGCTCATTTTCTCCTTCCATAGCTCATAGCTCACTGTAACATTCCTCTCTCTCTCTCTCTCTCTATATATATATATATATATATATAAATATAAAAAGAGAGAGAGAGAGTTTTCCGATATTACTCAACATAAACTATAACACGTCAGAATGGGCTTTATAAATGGTAGAAAATGCTATGCCTTTAGGTGTATATGTATTCTTCAGATCAATGGTAGGGAGAACCGTTTGACTTCTCTCCCACAAAGTATTACAATTAAAGCAAGACACAAAAAATATATGGTTTTGATGTAGTATTTGAACTCTTAAAAGGATAATTAGAGACATATGTGAAGCATAAAAATAATATTAGTTTAATAATATTTAGCATTATTTTGTTGTGTAGTATTTGGTTTAATAATAACCTCAGACATGTAAAGTTTTAAGTGACCGTAACGTTTAGGCAAATCTGAAAGAAAACTAGTTATTGCAAACAACTACAGTGGATTGTTTTTTTTTTTTTTTTGAATAAAATCTATCTAATTGAGAAGGGTGGGCTGGGGCTGTTTTTAAACCCCAACTAATTTATGAGCATGTGATAAATGACAAAGGCAATTCAATGATTGCCTAAGGAGAATTAGAAGAGAATTGACAGACAAGTTTAGATCCCCTGGGAAGGATATAGTCCAAGGAAATATAATCTCAGAGCTCCTATTGATAGCTTTTCGAGTTGGTCTAATTTTCTGATTGAAATCTCCTAGTTCATTCAAACCAAATGCTCAGTCAAATGGCTACGACAAAATTATTCATGAAAATATAATAGCGTTGTAAGTGATGGGAGCCTTGCTTGTAATTCCAATAATAATTTAAATCCTTTACCAATGATATGAGTTATATTATTAACCTCATATGCGGAATATCCGATTTAGGGTCACATCGCAAGTTTGATTATGCCGTGTCATACGTGATTGTGCTGTTCATTTGAATTTGATTTATAATTGCCAATAAATACCAAAAACCTCCGAAGAACACCAATTATGTTATGAAAAATGAAAACAAAAATTTCATTATCTCGTTTTAAATTATGAGTAACAAAATGTGTACTAATGATTATGTTAAAAATAATTAATGAATGGCCTTTTTTGTTTGTGCCAGCATATGGTGCCTCCTGGGGGCCCAGTTGTGACCTCCCCTTTCAATGTACCCAAACAAAAAAAAAGTAATTAATGGAAAAGGCATAAACTTGCAAAAATGTAAGTGACGAAGTTAGCAAGTAATATGGTTAAAAATATAAAGTATTTCTATCGACAATCGTGAGACGCAATGTCTCCAAAATCACAATCATTTGTCATTAGAATCATTGGGGTGCTCCCTGCCTCTAACTCATCTTATTATTATATGCAATTTTCTTTTTCTTTCTTATTGTTCGTCCTTTCGAGTAAGTCGTCTATTGGAGCCAATTGTTTGTCTTCTACTATCTTCTCAGTACTACAATCCCAACCAAGGTTCAAAATTTTCATTTCGGTCAATATTTCGACAATCTGGATATGGAAATATTTTGACAGTGTTGAAATCTTGTGATTTTAAAGAAATGGTGGAAATAATGATTTTTCATGGAATTTTTGAATGAAACTCTGGATGTTCATAAACCAAGTATAGATACTCACTTTATAACACTTAGATAATATTTGCACGCTATCTATAGGCTTAGACCTTGATATAACATATATTATATACATATTGGGTTGATAACTAGTAACTTGGAAAACATAAACTTCATATATTTATATTGTTTACATCACGAAGAATACATTACTCTTCTTCGCTTGTCTAAGTAAGATCTTCTTCGCTCGTCCAACTGAACTTACCATCATCAGCCACCCCTGATACACCTCTGTAACTTCTGACTGACGGACCAGATCCACTGCCACTGGCATCATAAACAAATTACGTCGGCATCCAGTGTCTCTTAGCACGTCCGTCTCAAATCTAAGACCGCCTGTCGATATTGAGCTCTCTCCTCTTCTGTTTCAATATCTGGCGGGTTCTCGATATCATCATGTGAACGACTCCTAGTTGGAGTGCTAGTATGTCTGGACTCCTTGATTCGTCCCTTCTTCGGCTTTCTACGGGGTTCGAAGCTGAACTCCTTTGTATTTTCCACTCCTCAATAGCGTGCGCATAGATGCTTTGACTTCAAGAGGAGCCTTCAAGCACTCTGCTATATCGGGGACGCAGCCGACAAGATGTTGCTTCAGTCGTGTAACACCTCTACTTTCGATCTATTTGCCACAGTATACACACTGCGACTTTTGCTTCTTTTCTTTCAAGGGGAACTCGTGCTGCCAACCTATGTCTTTTGAACCGAAATCCCTATACGGGGGAGGCTGGGAGGCCATATGTAAATTAGAATAAGTAATATTGATAAATTTAAATAACAACTCTATATAATATATTATTGTGGAATTCTAAGTAGTTAAGTAGCATATATTTCCTTACGTGATATACAGATGCATATATTTCTAAAATTTATAAAAATAAAAGAACTCTAGATTAATATAGGAACAATCCAAATGATACATCAAATAGTTGATTGAATATAAAAACTATATAGCCAAAAGTACATAAGAACACATATTCTAAAGGAACAAAATCTATCGCCAAAATGATCGACGGGCCGACTCATATTCATTTATGGGATCTTCCCTTTAGCAGATTGATGCAAGGTATTCCGTACAATAGTGATGCCATGTCATAGACCGATAATTCCACTATGTAAACTCTCTCACATACTGCTCATTCTCCGGCGCTGACATACCAACCAAGTATTTAATCATTGGATACTGTGTATACAAAGTGATTATGACACCTCCATCTGAATGGGGATATATAATTGCACTTTCAGTCGTCGGCTGATAATATCTATATGGATATAGTTCATAGCTCTGAGGTTGAGAGACATAAGAATTATCGCTCTGGTCAGGATATCTATATGGAGAGTTGAAAAACCCATCTGCCCCCCCAGCTGACTATAATATGGGTCACTAGCCTTGCCCCTGACTATAATTGTATCCATCGTATCCGCCACTGCTCGTGCCCATCGCGTCAAATTAAGACGACAAAGAGTCAACCTAATGGCTCCAATGAGCAGAATAGTAGATGTGGACCTACCTTTATCAGTTTGCCTAGGTCTACCTCGTCTACGTTCGTAATACTTCTACTTCTTTTCTCGCGGTGCAGCATGATCACAGTCTTGAGTAGTGTGATCGAAATAAGCCTCTATAGTAAATGGGCTCAACAGTCTCTGTAGTGCCGAAGCACCTCGTGTGTCGTACCTTCAGTGACTAGCACTGCCCTACCAACACCACCACTATGAGAAATACCAACACCATCGTTACTATCACCATGACTATCATCGTCGTTGTCACCATCATTGTTACTTGGAGCTTGCGTCTTCTTATCTGCTATATCATTGCGCATATGGCTAGATAAAGTATCAATATTAATACCCATCTTTGAGGCGATGTATGTGCTCGGTCTTCTAGACAGGGTATCCATAACTGGAGATCCTAACTCTTTAACCCTCTGATACAACGAGTCATCATCAGTAAAAATATCGCTGAGATCAATCGGCCCCATATCTTTTTCCTCTTATTCTCGCAGATTCTTTATCATTAGCCTTAAGTTGTTATGCACCTGTACAAGCTTTTTCAATCTCTCATGCCCTAACATGTTTCTTCTCTTGCTATGTATCAACCCAAATGTCCTCCAATTACGCTCACACCTTGATGAAGATGCAGTCTGCGAAAAGACTCGAACGACAACTTTGTGTAGATTAGGGGCCGAAGTGCCATAACGCACCCACTACTCGACTGCATAAGAATGTTTCACGATTATGCTGATAATTACGCTCCAATTACGCTCACACTCTAATTTATATTCACTATTAAAGTATTGTACCTGGCTGCTAATGATGTTTCCCGCTTATTGCTGCTAGTATCGCGAAGCTACCCATTGCATATCTAAATATCTTTAACTACATATGCATTTGATGATTTAAGTTTACAATCATGTTTTTGTCTTAATCTCTATTTAGAAAACTAGAGGCATTTACCTCACTAAGGCAGATTGCCTGCTCCTCAGGATTCGATACCAACTTGGCTACCACTTCTTAAAGCCCTTGAATGAGATCATCGCGTATTTCAAGATCATGGGAATAATGATACAACGAATTCAAATAAAATACTGCGAAGTGATTAAATAATTAGCGCGAGTTAAAATGGTGTGAATTCATCAAACATAAAAGGCTTGATAAATGGAAATGATTTTTATCAGTCTTTTGTAAAAGGGAGGGATGTGTCAACTGCTTTGTCCATATTTTCTCAACAATAATTAATATCCGGTCGGGATAACGAGTAACTTTTTTTATAGTTTCTTTCATCAAATCGATAGAACGATATAGATACCCCATGATGGGCTTCTTATCCCCATCCACCATCCACAATACTTTCACATTAGGGGCTAAGATATCGATAACTTCACAGGCTTTTATCCAAAATATCGAACTCCCAACCATGTCATCGATATCTGTAGCAGCATGTCCTCCATGGTACTGTATGCACTCAGGAGAAGTAAACATTGCCTTAAGATGGTCTTTCTTATTGAGCAAGCTCTGTAGGACAACGTAGTTATTTGGAAATCTAGTGAGACCTGGTCTCACAATATCCCCCCTTCTCTCATCCACGAAAGAGTGATTGTAGATATAATTCGTTATTGATCTCGCCTTCTTCATCAACTCCGCCATACTTTTCATCTCCCCAATGTCTTTAAGTATCAGGTCTATACAATGAGCGGTGTTGGGGTCCAGAACAAGTTTATAGCCTTATGTATCCATGAGTGCCTTACCAGCTTTCACATATGCACTGCCATTGTCTGTGACAATCTGCACCACATATACCTTCCCAATAGTATCTACTACTTGCTTCATCAAATTATACAAATACAAATGGTCATTTACATATGCAAACACGTCAACTGATTTAATAAAAATTATTTGAGCATTACTGCATGCTATAAAATTTATCAATGACATGCGTGTAGGACCTGTCCAACCATTTTTTATTGAAGAGTATGTATTTTTGGAGCTCCTTTTTCTCTTGGTCAAGTAGGGGCTTTATCAACTCGTACGCATTTGGAGCTTTCACTCTTGGTCCACACCTATCAGCCTTATCAATCATCGTCTTGTAAAAAGGATTTTTGGTCATTGTATTAGGTGCCTAATCCCCGTAGTGTACAAACCATGCAATACACTTGTGCAGCTTACTCTTGATCCCCTTCTTATTTACTATCTAAGGAATTGTAGGTAGGCTCGTGTCTTGCTCTCTACAAGCATAAAGATCAAAAGTAGACTGTGAGCTTGACCTTATAGACTTTGAACAAAACAAGTTGCTAATACCCTTCCCCCATTTGGTAGTATTGTTAGGTTCAGAACCACCCCTCATCTCCCGTACAGATTGGCTAAAATCTGGCCTCGTATGCTCTAACCTCTCTTTTTGCTCCCTGTCCCACTCCTCAACACGAGACATATTCCTTCCTAAGTTGAATGCTGGATCATCTTCGTTAGAGATGATCTCTTTAATATAGGTTAGGGCAGCTAGAGTCTCTAAACTGCTCCTCAGTTCTCCGTCTATCCAGTGTCTTATCCTTGCTTGCTTTGAGCGTCTCCTTCATAAGGCCCCTCACCTCTATAGGACACTTACCTGCACTTCTCCACATTTGGAAATCCTCTCGCTAAATTTTGATTTAGTATTGATATCCCTCTACCCTTAAGAATCTTCTGACAGTAATTATATTAGAACTTGGATTTATCATCACACCAACAACGACACCATGTTCCCACCCAATATATTTTTTTTCTATTTCGTTGCACATGCAATAACATTTATAAGATTTTTATAAACCAAAGTAACAGTCAAGCACTCAAATAATCAAAAAACTTATTATTCAATCTATTTTCAACTTGACAACTTGTCAGCTCCTAACTGTTTTGAAGAGTGTACCTAAGCCTCCAATCCGGTCTTATGAAACCAATTCGACCAGGTAAGCCCCATGTGAGTGGTGGGGTCACAAAGGTCCCTCTTAAACTCCACTCTCCTAGAATAGAAACTATCACCCTTTTAAGGGACAAGGCTTGCCAAGACATCGATTTGATCAAAGAGCGCATTTGGTGCAACTTTTGGTGGTCTTTGTCCTTTTGAGCTCGAACCAGCTATAAATAGACACAAGTCTGTATACAAATTGTCTAAGGAGTCCCATACGAAGACGCTGCCCAACCGCCAAAAGGACGAAGATCACCAAAAGTTGTACCGATTACGCTCTTTGATCAAATCGGTGTCTAGGCAAGCCCTGTCCCTTAAGAGGGTTGCCGTTTATGTTCTAGGAGAATGGTTTTTAAGAGGGACGATTGTGACCTCACCACTCACTTGGGGCTTACCTGGTCGAATTGGTTTCATAAGATCGGATTGGAAGCTTAAGTGCACTCTTCCTCTTCAAACTAGTTTGGAATAGAGTTGACGACCTGTCAAGTTGAAATAGGCTGAACAATAAGTTTTTGGATTATCTGTGTGCTTGAGTGTTACCTTGGTTTTTAAAATCTTATAAATGTTATTGCATTTGCAGCGAAATGGAAAAGAAAGATATTGGTTGGAACATGGTGTCGCTGTTGGTGATGATATGTCCAAGCCCCAATGTAATTAATGTTAGAAAATTCTTAAGGGTAGAGGGGTATCAATACTAAAACAACATTTAGTGAGAGAATTCACTAATGTTGAGAAGTGTGGTAAGTTTCTTATAGAGGTTAGGGACCTTATGAGGGAGACACTCAAAGCAAGCAATGATAAGACACTGGACAAACGGAGAACTGAGGAGCAGTTTAGGGAGACTAGCTGTCCCGATCTTTATTGAGGTCATCTCTGACGAGGATGATCCATCATTCAACATAGGAAGGTATATTGAGGTCATTTCTTACGAGGATGATCCATCATTCAACATAGGATGGAATATGTCGCGTGCTGAGGAGTGGGACATGGAGCAAATAGAGAGGTTAGAGCATACAAGGCCAAATTTTGGCCAATTTGTACGGGAGACAAGGGATAGTTCCGGACCTAGCTATACTACCAAAAGGGGAAGTGTATTATCAACTTGTTTCGCTCAAAGTCTACAAGGTCAGACTCATAACCTACTTTTGATCCTTTTGTTTGTAGAGGGCAAGACACGAGCCAACCTAAAATTCCTCAGATAGTAAATAAGAAGGGGATTAGGAGTAAGTTGTATAAGTTTATTGCATGGTTTGTACACTTAGTGTCCAATAGTCCTTTTTACCAGACGATGATTGATGAGGCTGGTAGGTGTGGATCAGGAGTGAAAGTTCCAAGTGTGTACAAGTTGATGAACCCCCTACGATCAAGAGGATGAGCTCCGAGAATACATGGACTCTCTGAAAATAAAAATAGCCACAGTATAGTGTTGCCATCATGTGCAATGGCTGGACAGGTTCTACACACATATCATTGATAAATTTTATGGCATGTAATGATGCTTAAACAATTTTTATTAAATCAATTGACGCGTCTGCACATGTAAATGACTATTTGTATTTGTATAAATTGATGAAGAAATGTGTAGATACTGTTGGGAAGGAATATGTGGTGCAGATTGTCATATACAATGACAGTGCATATCTGAAAACTGATAAGACACTCATGGATACATAAGGTTATAACTTGTTCCGGACTTCCTACGTCACTCATTGTATAGACCTAATACTTTAGGAAATTGGGGAGAATAAAAGTATGATGGAGTTGATGAAGAAGGCGAGATCAATAAAGAATTATATCTACAATCACTATTTCGTGCTTGTTATGATACGAGAAAAAGACTGAGATATTGTGAGACCGGGTCTCACTAGATTTGAAAATAACTATGTTGCCCTATAGCGCTTGCTCGATAAGAAATATTATCTTAGGGCAATATTTATTTTTCCTGAGTGGATACAGTATCATGGATGACATGCTGTTACAGATATTGAGGATATGGTTGAGTGTACGATATTTTGGGTTGAAGTTTGCAAAGTTGTCGATATCTTAGCCCCTATTGTGAAAGTATTGAGTATGGTGGATAGGGATAAGAAGCCCATCATAGGATATCTACATCGTGTTATCGATCTAATGAAAGAAGCTATAAAGAAAGCTGATCGTTATCCCGACCGGATATTGAATATTGTTGAGAAAAGATGGACAAAACAGCTGACACATCCATTACAAAAGTCTGGTAAAAATCATATCTATTTATCAAGCCTTTTATGTTTGATGGATTCACACCATTTTACCACGTTATTTATTTATTCCCTTCGCAACGTTTTATCTGAATCCGATGTATCATTATTCCCGTGATCTTGGAATATGTGATCTCATTCAAGGGTTTAAGAAGTGGTAGCCAAGTTGGTATCGAAACCTGAGGATAGACAATTTTTTTTAGTGAGCTAAATACCTCTAATTTTTTAAATCGAAATTGAGATAAAAACATGATTGCTAACTTAAATCTTCAAATGCATATGCAGTTAAAGATATTTAGAGATGCGATTGGTAGCTTCGCGACACCGACTGCAATAAGTGGGAGACATCATTCGCAGCCAGGTACAATACTAGTGAACATAAATTAAGGTGTGAGTGTAATTGGAGCGTAATTGTCAGTATTATCGTGAACATAAATTCTTATTCATGCAGCCGAGTGGTGGGTAACTTATGGCACTTCGGCCCCAAATCTACGCAATGTTGCATTCGAGTCCTTTCACATACTGCATCTTCATCAGGGTGTGAGCGTAATTAGAGCACATTTGGATTGATCCATAGAACGAGGAGAAATAGGCTAGGGCATAAGAGGTTGGAAAAGTTTGTACGGGTGCATTACAACTTAAGTTTAATGATAAAGAATCTGAGAGAATGAGAGGAAAGAGATATGAGGCCGATCAATCTTAGCGGCAATTTTACTGATGATGAAGAGGATCCGCTGTATCAATGGGTTAAGGAGTTAGGATCTCTAGCCATGGATATCTCGTCAGGATGATCGAGCACATACATCGCCTCAAAGATGGGTAGTGATATTGATGCTTTATCTAGTCATGTGCAAGATGATATAGCAGATAAGGAGATGCAATCTCCCAGCAGCAATGACGACGACGATGATAGTCATGGTGGTAGTGACGATGATGCTGATATTTCTCATTGTTGCGGTGGTAGTGGTGGTAGTGCTAGTCAGGGAAGGTACGACACACGAGGTGCTTCGGCACTACAGAAACCGTTGAGCCCATTTACTACATAGACTCATTTCAAACACGCTACTCAGGACACTGATTATGGTGCACAGCGAGAAAAGAAGCAGAAGCATTACGACGTAGACTAGGTGGACCTAGGCAAACTGATAGAGGTAGCTCACATCTACTCTTTGGAGTCATGAGATTGACTCATTGTCGTCTCAATTTGATGCGATGAGCACGAGTAGTGGTGGATACTGTGGATACAATTACGGTTAGGGGCAGGCTAGTGACCCGTATTATAGTCAGGGGTAGGCTAGTGACCTATATTATAGTCAGCTGGGGGCAGGTGAGATTTTCAACTTTCCATATGGATATCCTGACCAGAGCGATAATTATTATGTCTCAACCTCAGAGCTATGAACTATATCCATATGGATATGATCAGCCGATGACTGAAAGCTATGCTATCAAAGTCGGGACTAGTCCCCAGGCGGCCTTTTGCCGACCGATTAATTCCGATTCTGTCATTGCTGGGTGGAATCCCGACTAGTCTCCGACTAGCGACTGCCGACTAGTCCCCAGGCAGCATTATACAAACAATTTTTTTTTTAAGGAGTCTTTGCAAGCAATTTTGTTTGGATTTTTTTACATTAGCTCAAAATCTTGAGTCGCAAGACTCACAACTATGACTCTTCCTTGTAATCCTTAGGTCTGAGTCTTCTGACATGGGCATGAAGCCAATACAACTGTGTTATGTTAGACTGTTATTTATGTATTTATACCTATGCTGTGAAGTGTGAAGGTATGTATTGTTATTCACCGACTAATATCATATACTTATTGACATTTATGCTAGTTCATATATCATATATGCTTAGGGACGGGGGGAGGGGTTAGAATAAGTTTTGGCCGACTAGGGCCGACTATCGACTTTGACTGCATAGACTGAAAGTGCAGTTGTATATCCCCATGCAGATGGAGGTGTCACAATCGCTTTGTATACACAGTATCCGGTGATTGGATATTTGGTTGGTGTGTCAGCTTCGGAGTATGAGTAGTATGTGAGAGAGTTTAGTGAGTGACATCATCGGGATATGACATGGCATCGGTATTGCGCGGAATACCTTGCATTGATCTACCGAGAGAAGATCCCAGAAATGATTATGAGTCGGCCCGTCATTCTTTTTGGTGATAGATTTTATGTTCCTTTATAATATGATGTATTCTTATGTACTATTGGCTATATAGTCTGTATTTTCAATCAACTATTTGATGTATCATTTGTATTGTTTCCATATTAATCTAGACTTCTTTTATTCTTATAAATTTTAGAAAGATAAATATCTGTATATCACGTAAAGAAATGTATGCTACTTGACTACTTAGAATTCGACAATAATATGTTGTATATAGTTATTTAAATTTATTAAGGTTACTTATTCTCATTTATAGATGTTATCCCAGCCTCCCCCGTATAGGGATTCCGGATCAAAAGACATAGGTTGGCAGCACGGGTTCCCCTTGGACGAAAGGAAGCAAAAGTCACAGTGTGTATACTGTGGCAAACAGATTGGAAGCAGAGGTGTTACACGGCTAAAGTAATACCTCGCCGACTGCTTTCCCGATGTAGCAGAGTGCTTGAAGGCTCCTCTTGAAGTCAGAGTATCCATGTGCATTTTATTGAGGAGTAGAATACCAAGGTACTAAAAAGCACTAGGTGCTAGTCGGGCGGTGGGGGGCTGCCTAGCACCTAGGCGTTTTGTCTTTTTTTTTTAAAATTATTTTAATTATTATTTTGATATTATATAATATATATTTTTTAAAAATAATATAAGTTCAAGATTATCCGAAACCATTATTTTAAAGAACAAGTATATAACCATAATTCAAGATTGAGTGATTAACAAGAACAAAAGCAAACATAGTCCGCTTGGCCAGCCTCAGCCCGCCTGGCCTGCCTATCCCGCCTGGCCAGCCTCAGCCCGCCTGGCCAGCCTCAGCCCGCCTGGTCCGCCTGGCCAGCCTGATCCCTCCTGGCCAGCCTGAGCCCGCCTAGGCGGCCGCCTTGCCCATCCTAGTTCCGCTTGGGAGTTTGGCCGCTTTTCTGGAGCGCCTAGGGCCTAGGCTAGGCGGTAGGGGGCCGCCTAGCGCCTAGGCGGCCGCCTGGGCTGCTTTTTAAAACACTGGAGAATACAAAGGAGTTCAACTTCGAACCCCTAGAAAACCGAAGAAGGGACGGATTGAGGAGTCCATACATACTAGCACTCCATCAACCAGGGGTCGTTCACATGATGATATTGAGTACCCGCCAGATATTAAGACAGAAGATGAGAGCTCGATATCGACAGACAGTCTTAGATTCGAGACGGACCTACGGGAGTATGCTGAGAGTGAATGGATGCCGATGCAATTTGTTCATGATGGCAGTGAACCTGATCCGTCAGTCGGAGGTTACAGTGGTGCATCAGGGGTGGCTAATGATGAGTTCAGTTGGATGAGTGAAGAAGAGATTATTTGGACGAGTGAAAAAGATTGATGTATTTTTCGTGATGTAAACAATGTAAATATATATAAATATATGAACTTTGTGTTTTTCAATTTACTAGTTTTTAGCCCAATATGTATAGAATACATGTTATATCAAGCTCTAAGCCCATAGATAGGGTACAAATATTATCTTAGCTTTCTAAAGTGTGTATTTATACTTGGTTTATGACTGTCAAAAGTTTCATTTAAAAATTCCATTAAAAAATTAATAACTCCACCATTTCTTTAAAATCATTATATTTCCACACCGTCGAAATATTTCCCCGAAATATTTCCATATCTAGATTGTCGAAATATTGACCGAAATGGAAATTTTGAACCTTGCCTCTACTTTATTTATTTTTATTGTACAATTGCAAACATGCCAATTTGTTTAACTATTTTGTTCAATAAAATCTTAACAACAAGATGCCAAATGATTGAAGAACTATTAAGATACATGTATACAAGAATAAACTCGATGTTCATAATTATTGCAACTGTTAAGTCATAACTTTCATACGATTTACCCGTGAAGCATTCTCGTATGACCTCGGATGTAGATTTGCAGGACCTAGGCCTTCCCCTAGTATTTAATTATCACCCGCGCTAGTTTCAAAATAACATGAAATTTTAACTGTTATATAATCTTTAATTGCTGAATTTTAATTGAAAATTTTAGATGTTTATAATAGGTCTTGTTCTTGAGTCTGTTTCACATTATTATGAGTCGTTAATTTTATCATACCGATTGAGACAAGACAAGGGAGAGTATATTAATATGGTTTGTGTTTAACTATATATACTACGTAGAGTAGAGGTAGCTCCTATTAGGAGAGGGTTTCAGAATACTGTGAACGGTCGAAGGGGGAAACCTTGAATAACAATAATGGAATTTCTTAGGATATATATGGAAAAGTTTTCATTGACAACGACAATAACCTCTAATAGAAATGAATGGCAAAGGTGGTTTTATAAAACTGACCCCCAATTGATCGAACATGTCTTGACGGTTGTGATTATAGTTATTTTTGAATTTTCACAGCGTACACTATACAAGATTGATATCTCAAAGAAGATAAGAGGAGAGGTGGTTGGAGCTTCTCTATGGGAAAAGGCTCGGGAACGAGGTCCCAGCACCCCTCAACCTTTACCAAAACCCAACCCAACCCAACCCACCCACCTACCCAAACAGACACATTGGAAAGGCTCCCCAGTCTTAGGCTTTTGCGGGCGGGCTGCACAAGTTCAATATAACTCATATTCCTCTCTGGATAAGTTCCTGGGATACCCTGATACTTCGAAACAGGTGTCGTACTCGTATCGGATACTTCCTGATACTTCGATACGGCCCGATATGGCGGGATATGTATCCGATACGACTAGGAAGTATCGAGATTTTAAAATAAAAAGATCGGATACTTCGGGGATACGGGACTAATACGCTGGGGATACGGGACCAATACACGGGGATATGTATGGATGGTAATATAGTCCAAAATCCGAAAACTGGACCCGAACCCGACCGAAACTTCGGATATGGGTCTAAATTCCATACGTGACCATTTCTTAATGATATCATTTATATGTTTTGTTTTTTGGATGTTGCATGTGACACTAACTTTGTATTTTGTTATGGCTAATGAATGATAGTGTTTTTTGCTAGCGTTTTGTAATGGACGATGAATGTGACATTTGCGTAATGTGGTTAGCATTAGTTTTTTGTAATGGACGATGAATGTGACATTTGCGTAATGTGGTTAGCATTAGTTTTTTGTAATGGATGAATGTGACACTAGCTTTGTATTTTTTGGTTATATTGGATGTAAATCATTTAATGAATGATGAACATGGTCATATTTAATTTTCAAACTATTCACTATTCATATTCTAGCACAAAAATATATTATTTTTAATATATATATATATAAATATATAAATATAATATACAAACTTATCCTTGCCGTACTGCGTACCCTAGTTTTTAAAAATTCATGTATCACCGTATCTGTATCGGTGCCTCCTAGATAGGTTCTCTCATCCATTCCTCAATTTTGGGGAGTAGTAGGTGGACTGACAGCTTTGTTTCGTTAATGAATAAATATTTGATTAGCCTCTTGATGAACACTAAGAAGTAATTGCATCGTCATGACCCCCGATTTTTGTTATAAGTATGGCAATTGAATTTCCAGATTTGACCAGTAGAATATTATTCAAACCTTTTTCTTTCTTTCTGAGTGACTGAATGAGAAACATTGGGTAGCCACTCCCAGACAGATTAGTGTCAACCTTCTCAAAGTTCTGGGTGGAAAAGATTAGTTTGACCTTTTGATATCTGCTTGAACCTTCAATTGTTCGTGTTACTGTTGTTATGGTCTGATATATGTTATTTCATTTGCAGAGAGCATGGCTGTTGAAACTACTAGCGTTGGAGGTGCATTTAGCTGATATTTCTGTATCTACACATCGTGAAACATGCCTTGCTATTTTTTCTCAGATTTTTGTCCAGTGTCTGGATGAAAACGGAAGTGAACCAAATGTATCCCAAACCTTTGGTCCGAATTCTGGCCTTGCTGGTTTTATAACCATGAATAAGAGTAAGGTATTCTCCGATTCTATGATCCTTTTTTATGAATAGTTTATGACACTGAATTCTTAAATCATGATTGTAATCAGTACAGTTTAATTGGAATTTGTAATGTGTCACTTGGCTTTTACTCTTGGGACCTTTATTTTGTGTTCTTGTACTTTATCTCTTAAAAGAATCCTGGTCATTTAATAACTGCTTCTAAAATCTAATAGACTAATACACATTTCACTTTAGCTGGCATGTTGGCTAATTTAGAGAATACAATGTGAAGCATGAAGTGAACAATTAATGAGGTTTATTTTTAATATTTGCGTGGCAAATATATCTTCCCAACCTTTCAAATATGAAGTATAATATATCTTGTTCATTGCCTGGCATGTCATATGTAGCATGTTGAATACCATGGCACAAAGCTGCCAATATATGACATTGTCCATAAATATGCAAAAGGTACATACGGAAAATTTATTCCAAGACATTTAAACAAAATATTTAATTCATTTAAACAACTTTAGCATCTTAAGTTATACCTAACATGCATGCAGGGAGTGATTACTCGAACTCATCATTCACACTAATAAAGTAACAACCTGACAAATGACAACCTTGAAACGAATGTCTTCCTTTAGGATCACAGGTACAAAGAAAATTAAATTATTAAAACAACGAGAGATACACGTCGGAAACTAACATCATAAGTTACCACGGACATACCTGTATGTTTTCCTTTAAAATGCAAAGTGAATGATTAGTATTCATTTGACCAGAGTAAAATTTATTTATAATTATAAGTGTATCCTTAGCTGAAGAATTTGCTATAATATAATAGTTCCTTTTAGGTTGATGAGTTTACTCTGAGTGTCACAAATTTATTCTTAGCTGAAGAATCTACTAACATACGAAAGCTTAGTCCTTTTGGACATGGTATGGTTTTTTGTATCCAAACCAATGCGCAGTATAAACGGTAAGCTCATGTATACTTTTGATTCACCCATTCATTCATGGATTTGGTTTAGATTCTCTATCTTTGATTGCTGATCCTAGACCGATATTTTAAACAAGAAGTTTCAAACTCGAATAATTTGTTGAAATAGAGATTTACCATGTAGTTTTTGGATTCTTGGGTTCGAATTCATGCTTTTCTTTGAAGTGAGCCTTCGTAGTTTGATTTGTGTTGAAAAATTGGGTGGCTGTTTTTTTTGAGCCTGAAGCTTCCCAAATCAACTAAAGTTATTCGACTTTGGACTATTAGGTCAGGTCGTTTCATTGGTCTTGCTGAATATTAATGTAATGGGGTGGTATGGATTCCCACATAATACACTCATTTTATTGTACTAGCAGCGTAACCACATGACAAGTGGTGTAAAATAGCAAACAACATGCATAGTTACTTTAAAACACCAATTCGAAGATGTTCCCAATCACGGAGTGAAATGCAGGGGTCTATTGATCTACTTTACATTTGAGAATATCCTTTTATTTAATTGTTTTTTGCTCTTAAAACCAACTAAATTTTTTAAAAAAGGCCTTTACAGATTTGAATAATTTGTCAGCCACTTTACTTAAGAGTTTTGTAACAACGGGTTCGTATTTTCTGTGAATTATATAGCTACACATTTTCCTAAATTTGCACATGTGAAATATTATTTATGGGATCTATTGATATGATTTTGAACCAAAACAACACACACACAATGTTTTTTTTTTTTTGAACGGTCACACACACACACACACACACACACACACACACACATATATATATATATATATATGTGTGTGTGTGTGTGTGTGTGTGTGTCTATATATATATATATATATATATATATATATATATATATATATATATATATATATATATATATACATATGTGGGTTGGGATCTAGAAACACTACTTTGACACAACATCCTAATCGTTGGGTAGAGGTTTTAGATTTTGTAAATTCTTTATGAGGATGATCACCTTACCTTAGATATCACATCCACAAAAAATCAACTCACCTTCAAATTAATGGTTAAAATGGACGGTGGATAAAGTTTTTTAAACTTGTGAATGGTAAACTTGAGTTCACCTTCTCGGAGCTATGACTATGAGCTATATGAGAGGAGAAAGTGAGCTACGATTGAAAATGCCACCACATAAGTTTCGGAATTTGTTGAAATTTGGTGGGTGTGTTGTCTAGACTCTAGGGTAAGATGATGTTCATCATCAATTTTCAACAAATTCCAAAACTTCTATTGTCATCAAACATGTTAATAAATATTAACGGTTACTATTAGGGGTGGCAATGGGTCGGGTTTGGGTTGAGACATGGGTACAAGGGCAAAACACTCAACCCGAAATGGACCCGTTTAAGGGCTGGCAATTTCAGACCCGACACGACCCGACACGAAGTTAGCGGGTCTGGGTCAAGGCTGTGGAGAACCTCGATAGGATACTCGGGGATTTCATCATAGGACGACATCCTTACCTTGCCTTATTGAATTACCAGAGCCTGATTCATCAATCAATACGTTGCCTATCATTCTCGATTTAGTAAGCTTGAATGTAATGATGGAGGCAAAGTGCAAATTGAAGATTCAAGGAGCATGTTACTATATCCCTTGGGACAAAAAATCATGCATAAAAAACAACGAAATGACTCAAAATGACTCCTTGCGGGCCTCCATGTAACTATGTTGACTTACATTTTATATACTTTAAATGCCCTATTTATGATCTAGAGGGATTTCTTAAAACAAAAAGCCCTATTTATGTTCTTGCATCAGAGTTTCTTAGGATTAACTCATGCTTGCTTGTTTCTTATCTTCTCATTTGTATTTTATCATATTTTCACTTTCGTAACTTGACTTTGTTTTGTGATCCGTTATTGCTTTGATTATAAATGAAGAATATGAAAGTCTTGTTTGGTTCCTTTTGATCCACACAATGAACTTATTTTAACCGTGAAATTTTCACCACTATTCTTTTGATAACCTAGCTTTTAAGGGATTACTTCTTGATTGCAGGTGTTAGAATTGCTTGAAGTTATCCAGTTTAAGTCACCTGATATTTCTATAAATTATTCTCTCCTCGTTTCGAATTTTAAATATGACACACTGGTGAGTTTTTTTCTTATAAGAACAACCTCTTGTGTTTTCAAACTTTTTTTGAACTACTGCCTACAGTGATTTAGGATTGTTCTTTTAGGTTGAAGATATACTCCGAAATCCTGCAACACCTGAAATGGGTGGTGTATATTATTATTCAGAACGAGGTGATCGACTCATTGATCTTGATGCATTCCATGACAAACTTTGGCAGGTTCCATTCTCGATTTCTTTCTCTGTGTCACTATTGGTGGAAACTATGTATTTCCTATGTCCAATTTTTAACTATAATATCTTGATCTATATGCCCTTCAACTTAATCAACTTCTGCGCAAAATTTACTTGACTCATTACCTTTGGTCTGATAGATGTTCAAAATTTTTAATCCTCAAATGGCCTCCCATATAAATGAGGCTGAGAAGGGTGAACTAAAGGGATCAATCCAGCAGTTGTTAAGATGGGGCTGGAGATACAATAAGAACCTTGAAGAACAAGCAGCCCAGCTTCATATGTTGACCGGATGGTCTCACTTAGTAGAGGTAGATGTTATTTTCAGCTCAAGTATTGATAAATAGTTGGGTTCTTTTTGTCCCTTCGATTCTTTTTATTTAAGATGTGCTTTCTTTCTTTCAAATTTTGATTCCCTTTATCTCAACTTTCAGGTCTCTATATCTAGAAGAATCCCATTCCTTGAAGATCGTTCTCAAATATTACTTGAGTGAGTTACATATTCTTTAAGCATATACTGTTATTTCCCTAAAAGTCAGTGACTGTACTTGGAATAACTGCCAGGTTACTTGATGCTTCGTTGAGTGCATCAGCTTCTCCTGATTGCTCTTTGAAGATGGCCATAATACTAAGCAATGTGAGAACCTTTTGGTTTCATTTTTTGCATCTTTGGTTCCTGCATTTTCTTGTTTCTATTATTAGTTTAACTTTGTTTTCTTTTCTGACTTCTTAGGTTGCACTCACCTGCATGGCTAAACTACGCGATGAAAGATTCTTATGTCCTGGGGGTAATGATTCTGATAATGTAACATGCCTTGACATTATCTCGGTGAAGCAACTGTCAAGTGGAGCTTGCCAGTCCATATTATTTAAGCTTTTGATGGCTATTCTCAGAAATGAGTCATCAGAAGTCTTGAGAAGGCGGTACTGTATTTAATTTCATGACTGCTCTTTTTACACAAAAAACATGCACAAAGAGATCGTTTTGTTTTTTACTTAAGCTCTTGCTGATGTCACTAATTTTCTATATTACAGCCAATATGCATTACTTCTTAGTTACTTTCAATATTGCCGGAGTATTCTTGACCCTGATATCCCAGCATCTGTATTGCACTTCTTGCTTCATGAAGAACAAGATGGAGATGATGGACTGAATCTTCAGAAGGTATTTGGTTAACTTCCGTCATTCTCCATAACTATTGAACTTTTGGATTGCTAATTTTTGTCATCAATTTTCTCTGTTATTCACAGACTGATAGAGATCAGGCTGAGGTTGCACGGGCCAATTTTTCCATATTAAGAAAAGAGGCTCAAGCTATAGTTGATGTGGTAAACAACTAGTCATATTTGTATTCATTTTGACTTTTATTTAACATAGTTGGCTGGTGGACTACTCAATGCTTTTAGACATTTTGAATTTTATTTAAAATAGTTTGTTAGCTTCTGAATGTTCACTACATTTATCTAATTACTGAAGTCGCTTTGTGAGTCTGTGACAGAACTAAGAAGTTGTGATGATTGATCATTTCTGTAACCATGACCATAATTAGCTTCTCATCTCTTAGACCTGATTTTGTAGCAATGTTCAAGCGATTCTCATTCTGCCAATGTTCAGATCATGAAATATTTATCTTATTGTGAGGTGCAAATTATTGGAAAATAATTGACATACATTATCATCTAGGCTATCTTCAAGATTTGACCGAGCAATATGCCGTGTTTTTACATTCTTAAACAGATTAACCGTCTTATCCCCTTCTACAAATTCATGTTATTGCTGATAAAATCCTCGAACAGGTTCATAGCATAAGTTGACATCACTAAACCACTAAGATGGATGTGTGGTTTACAGAAAGGCAAGGCTAAATAAAATTACCCCAGAGAATCTTAAGTAGTTGTAAGTTGTAACAGTGGAATATAAAGCTACAAAAGCAAATATTATGAGAAGAAGTCTTCAATTAATATTAGTTGGGTTCTTTTTGGTACGAGGGGCTTGAGTATTTTCGGAAAAAGTAGTAGATGTGGTGGATGAACCTACGTGGATGTGAATGGAAATTTTGAGGAAGGATTTGGACAAGCTTGCTCGATTTGTGATTTAACATTATTATGAGCTAATGCAAAATAGACTGATATCAATCCTAGTTCATGTAAGGAGTGATATATGAAAAACTAGTGGTTTCGAAGTGGATAGGATTTGTTTTTGAGTATTTAATTGTATTATATTTAAATGTTTTTCCCAGTTCAATTAAGAATGATTCCTTTTATTACCTTCTTTGTTTGGAATTAGTGCAAGTCTTACCCTTCCAATTCACTTGTTCCTCAATCTATCCCTCTTAGTTTTTTCACACATCCACCTCAATTTCTGCATCACGGTCTCTTTATTGTGATGTGCTTCGACCCTTTCTATAGCCCAATGTTTAATTAGTGTTTTAAGTATCGTTATCACTGTCGATATTGCTAAGTTGCTCGGGAGAAAAATCAGGGATATATCGCTATTTATCACTAAATATCACTAAAAATTAGGAAAAAGAGGAAAAATATGGCAAAACGAAGATAGTTTTAGAGGAGTTTTCTATATATCCCTTTAGGATGTATAGATACACCATTATGATCAATAACATACATAAAATGATCATTTACTCTAGGAGACACTCAATTTAGGTTCTATAGATGAGTCTGTGAGTCTGAACTATCCGACACTTTCTGTGAACTGTTAGAAACTTTGCAGTATAATATGCAAAATAACCTAGAAAAGTAATACAAGCAATTTCTATAAATATTATATTGAGATAGTAAAATTTCATTAGGGTTCATTGGGTTTAAAACTTTAAATAGATGGAACCCATGAATCCCAGTTAATTTCATGATAATCATGATGAATCACATCAAACTTGATGTGATTCATGTTTATCATTTATTCACAAAGATCTACTTAAAAATTTGGGAAATTAAAAAAAAAAGATTTGAAAACATACCTCAACTTAGAAGCTTGGAAACCCTAAATCCGTGAAAGGAGACTTTAGTCACTTCAAATCTACCAAACAACAAATTGATGTTTATATTTTGTTTAGAAACCTAAATGAAACCAAAAAAAGTGATCAAATGGGGAAAAAGGGGGCAAAGAGCTCTTCGGTGCGATATTGGCGATAACAAGGCGACATCGGACAACATTTTCCCTTTTGTCGGGAATCCTATAAAGGTTGGGAACTAATTTATCACCAAACTTGGTGATAAATTGGCGAAATATAGGCGATATATCAACTGTTTCCCCAAAACAAAAATATTTAGTCTGTTATGATGTCGGAGCCCGGCGATATAGCGATATATCGCTATATATCGCCGGTGTTTTAAACCATGGTCTTGATCGATCATCCATACAACATTTTGGGCCTTATGGCCATCTTGCAAAATTATTCCTTATGTTTTAGAAAAATGTGCTATTCACATAACAAACCTAAGCTGCTTGATTTGCAGATTTCTTGATAGTCAATTTTGATTAAGGCTTCATCTTCACTTCTACTTCCATTGGAATGTCATTTCATATGTGCCATTATTGTGAGTTTTAAACCCATCTTCTCGAATTTTCCTCTATTATTCTGATATAGCATTTTATTTTACCTTCATCTCATCAATTGAGACTATATCAAAGTTTTCAGACGTGAAGGCATGACACGAGACATTTGACTGGCCAAAACCTTGAATCGTAAGCCTCGAGGCGTTAGGGGCCGAGTTTCGATCTCTACGGTTTTGGTAGTTTGGGGCCGAGTTTCATTGTTTTGTTTCAAAGTATTTTGTAAAATAAAAACTAAGAATTTTTAAGTATATAAGAAAAAATAATTCGATACTATGTTATAGGATACTATACATTTGAAGATATGATCATATATCTGAGGTGATGGTCTCTTATACAAAGTCTACTACGCAGGTGTAAGGCGTCTCTATTACTAACAAAGTAAATACCTAACTAGTTCAAATGTTCAAGACTTCAAGTATTCAACTATCAAGTATCACTAATTAACTGCTAAATGTCGATTGTAGATCAAGTATCATCAACTCGGCTCAAGCGTGAAAAGTAATGGGTGGTCAGTAGCAGGTAGTAACTAACATCTATTGAAGTGGTAAATGTACGGTTTTGTTATTCATATTGAATGTGTATCTCAAGTATAATGATTTTTAAAATTCACATGAACGACTGAAATACTATTAAAAGTGAATATGCTAACCTTATGTGCATAAAAATTTGGCTGAAGGTGAGGTCCACGGGTAGTAGCTTCAAAAGCCTAAATTTATCCCCAACCTGTTTTGAAGACATCATCCCTTGGCCCCAGGTTACGTCCTTAGACATCTTTGGTATAGAATGATCAAAAATTAAGTGGTAGACTTGTCAACAGATCGGGTTTAGATTGCATTAGGCTATATCCTAATCCGATCCGTTAAATAAATGGACTATCTGACTCAGACCATTATCAGATTAAAAAAGCTCAACCATATCCATTGTAAGTACGGATCGAATCGGATTCGGTTCAGAATCTGGATCATCAACAGGCAGTGTTGTCAAGGCGCAGTAAGGCGCGCGCCTGAGGCGCGCCTCGAGGCGAGGCGCAGGTATGCGAGGCGCGCGCCTTAGGCGCCTTTAGCGCCTTTGGCACAAGGCGCAGGGCGACCGAGGCGCGCGCCTTGATGCATTTTGGGTTTTGGTCTTCAAGTTTTTTGTTTTTTTTTTGTGATTTTGGTTTATTTCGGATTTTTTTCGATTTGTTTTCAGTTTTTTTGTTTTTTTTTGGGTTTTGGTTTTTTTCTTTTGATTCTTTTCGGTTTGAATAAAAGAGCGCAACTCTCCTTAGAGTCAGACTCTTTCGTTTTGTTACTCAACATTGTTCATGAGTTCTCATTTATCAGTTATTACTTATGAGTATTGTATGTTTTTAACTTATGAATATGATGTTGGCATGTTGCATGATAACTTGTGAATTATTATTTTCACTAAAATTGTTCATTTGATGGCCACTAGTTATGAGTTACAAGTATTGTATGCCTTTATTGTGTTGATTTAATTGAATAGTGGTCATATTTCTCTTTTTTCATGAAATATAATTTTTTTATAAATTTTAGATTTTTTTTACAATTATTATTAATTTTTTAAAGAAAAATATATATTTTTGCGCCTTACACACTAAGGCGCGCGCCTTATTTGCGCCTTGCGCCTCAGGCTCCAGCGGCATCTTGCGCCTCAAGTGCGCCTTGTCGCCTTGACAACACTGTCAACAGGTCTACATCACGATTGTGATCTTGCTAAGCGTCGAACCCGTAGAAAAGCAATCGATTCCAGACTCAGGACTTGGAAGGGCCATGATAAATTTTGAGTCTGGATCAGGGGATCATGAGAATCCTTTTTATATCGACTCTTATGTCCTTGGATCTAAAGCAATCTAATCTAACGGTAGATAAAATATAATATATTATGTTATAGTTTGTCGGATCAAGTTCTTAATGGATCTTATTGGCCCATGGAATCAAATGTCGACAAATTTCCTACGAAATCACCGAAATATGTCTTTTTCTCAAGGGTCCGACATAGAAATTGACCGAATTTTTAATAGTACCAAATTTCCTTCCGACATAACAAAATGTCGGCCGAAACGGCCGAAATTTGACCGAAATGACCGACATTGGACCGAAATCTGACATGATGTCTTTTTTCCAGACAATTTCGCTGAAAATTTTTATCTTTTTTAACAAAACAAAGCTCATATTTATCAGTAAGAAATTTCATTTTTCCTCAATTTCGATTTTTTTTCATAATAGACAATATTTTACTGTCATTTTTATCATGAAATTTTACTGAAATATTCTATCTTTTTCATATCAAACGAACAAAATCGAAATCTGACCAAAAGACGTTAAATTTCCATCGAAAAACACCAAAATTTGACCGAAAAATGAAATATTTCCACCGAAATTTGTTTTTCCATTTTACAATTTTTCCACCGACAAACTACCGAAAAACGAAAATTTTCCTTTTTTTGGCCGATCGACATGGACACCAAAAATGTCATTTAAAACCTTGGATTGGCTTAAATCCATATCCGATTTGTGGAGTAAACTTGTTAGTTGATTAGGACTGTTATCGGTTCATCGGATCATAAAACCCATCCATACCCGACTTAATGGATCGGATTCTGATCAAAATCCTATCCATTGGTAGGTAAGCTAAGTGGTGGTGTCCCCATTCTCATCTGATGCAGGCGCGCGTCGTCCAAGAGCGGTTGATGAAGGCGGTGTAATATCTTTTTGTATTTTTTCTTGTAAAGGGATAACTAGTGATACGGAATCACCGAGAGTGAAGTGGCGGAGGGGGTAAGAACCGCGACAGAGAAGAAAAGACTAGAAGCTTAGATGAGAGGGGGCCTGAAATCCATCAGGATACAAGGTGGGGACTCAAATCCATGAGCCAACGAAGGCATCCACCATCAATTTTCATTCATAATAATCTGTCATCAATGGTTACAATGGGGGCCTTTAAATAGGCTAAAAGAAAGATAAAAATGGCAACAAATTTAAAAGCCAATAAGTATCCTAACAACTTGCCTAAAATAAAGATCTCAAATAAAAAAGATTCTAAAAGATATCATAAGAGATATCCTGCCTTATTCATCCATGGCAGGCTAGGATGGGCCTTCGGGTGGGCCAACGGGCTTGGGCCCAAGCCGGATCACATCATTTGCTTCCGCTGCGAAGAACTCGCCCTCGAGTTCATACGGTAAAGCACAATCATCCTCGAGGTTTTTGCCGATGTGGTATCTGTCGTCAAGAGCTGATGGTGGAGGCCCAACAAATGATGTCTCACTACACCGAAGTCATCACCGGGGTCCCATGAGAAGGTATCACTGCCGTCGATCGGAAAACATACGTCAAAGTGGTGCTGGGGTAGACGACAGAGTCGGATGGTAATATCAGATCGTTGTGGTAGCTCGAACATCGGCTTGCCTGAGTGGAGGTAGAGCTGAACAAACACTGTAGGCACCAATAGTCGGTCTTGCCCAAGAAAATCAATCTGTGAACGCACGAGGTATCCGTAATGTTCTTATTCCCCCTTCGAAGGAGATTGACTCTAGTCAACAGCTTCTTCTTAATCATTAACCACATGAAGATGCGGATCTTTCACGGAACTCTAGTTTTCCACAGGGAGGTAGCCACTGGACAGATAATGCCGCCTTTGTTGATAAAGTTGTAGAAAGATTTCGAGGTAAACTTGCCTGTTGTAGACAGCCTCCAACAAGCCGCATCCTCTACGTCATTGACAGACAGTAAGTGCAAAAGATCCATCAACTCTCTAACTTGATACTGCAGAAAATCCGGAATAGTCCTGCGGAATTTAATGTCCCAAATGGTTCTGTTATGCCGAGCCACACACTGCGAACGGACAGAGCAATTCTTCCTCCAAGCTAGATCGTAGAGGTCCGGGTACCAGTTCATCAGTGAACCCTCAACTAACCATCTATCTTTCCAGAAGCGAGTCGATTTACCAATCTGAACTATCAAGTTAGTACCACATTTATAGATATGACCAATTTTCTGAATGCCACTCCAAAACGGGGAGATCTTACCAGACTTCTAACTTGCAACGGCTTATAACGCTTGAAATATCTGCCTCTAATAACTGAGCTCCAGGTATCACCTTGGTCTTGTTGAAGCCTCCACCACCATTTACCCAAGAGCGCTCTGTTGTGATCTGCGAGATTGAGGACTCCCAAAACTCCTTCTTCAGAAGATTTACACACTAAACCCCAATTGACGAGATGGTACGCGTTCGAATTGGGATCCGCACCCTTCCACAAGGTGCTTACCCTGCCAACCCGCCAATCTGGATTCTAATCTCTCGATAACTTTGAACCAGTCGTCTTTCTTCATCTTAGTCGCCGTAAGAGGGAGACCAAGATACTTGGTGGGAAGGGAATCCAATTTGCAATTTAGAATCGAAGCTAAGGCCACAGCTGACTCAGCGTCGTCCCCTAGGTAGAAAAGGGACGTCTTAGAGAAGTTGATCCTCATACCTGAGACCAATTCCAGGGAGTAAAGAAGAATTTTCAGCGTGCTGACCTGCTCTTTTTTCGCCTTACAAAAAATAATAGTATCATCTGCGAAATGCAGATTCGATGCCTTCCAGGTTGCGTCTCCAATCCCTTCAATATAACCTCTGTCTCGCACTTTTCTGATCATCGCATCGAAGACATCCATAGCTAGAATAAATAGAAAGGGGGAGAGAGGGCAACCTTGCTTTACCCCTCTTCCTGCCTTGAACTGCTTCCCTGCTTGGCCATTCACAAGACAAGAACGAGTGGAAGTGGACAGGAAATTCCAAATCCATCTAATACAGTTATCAGAGAACCCCTTCGCTTTAAGTGTGCTGATGATGAAGCTCCATTTGAGCCTGTCGAAAGCTTTCTCGAAGTCAATTTTCAGAACGACGCCTTCCTCCTTGTGCTCTTTCATGTGGAAAATCAGTTCCTGAGCTGTCGCAACACTGTTGAGAATGAGTCTACCTTTGATGAAGGCTGTTTGACTCTTGTACACAATTCTGTTCAAACTATCCGACAAGCTATTCACGAGAATCTTGGTGACAATTTTGTAGATGCAGTTCGCCAAACTGATTGGCCTGTAATCGCTGATTTCCTCTGCCCCAATCTTTTTCGGAATCAAAGTCACCCAAGAATAATTCAAGCTATGAAGGGAAACTTTATGATGGAAGAAATCAAAGAGAAGGCTACACATCACCTTTGATAGTTTCCCAGAAGCGTTGGTAGAAGAGAATAGGAAAGCCGTCCAGCCCCGGAGCTCCCTCCGCCTTCATGTCAAACACTACCCTTTTGAATTTCTCCTCAGAAAAAGGTTTGTCGAGCTCTTCCGAACCATCCAGCTTCAGCAAATCGAGGCCCTCCCAGTCAATAGTGGATTTATCTACACCATCTCTCTCGAAATAATGCTGATAGTGGTCAGAGATACGAAGACTAATCTCTCTATGAGAAGACCAAGTCTTGTCTCCATCTTTGATCGAGTGAATAGTGTTACGCCGTCTCCCGGAATTCGCGGCTTTATGAAAGTAAGAAGTGTTGCCATTCCCTAGTTTGATCCATTTATCCCTCGATCTTTGCTTCCACATAATCTCCTCTTTAATCAGTGTTAGACGAAGTTCCTCTGCCCAACCTGCCTTCTGCGATTTTTCTACGTCCGAGATGGAATTTTGCTCCTCTTTCAATTTCAGAACCCCTATCTTCCGTAGAAGATCCTTCTTCCTAAACAACACATTGCCAAAAATCGAGAACTCCCATGATTTAATCTTGCTCTTGATATGACGGATTTTCGCATTCCAGTTTTTCGCTGAGCTCGAGCTAGCCCCTGATTCGGACCACCACTTATGGATTAAAACTGAGAAATTTGCGTCTTCCAGCCACATTGCCTCAAAACGAAAAAGCTTCTGGGGTCTGGCCACCACAGTGTTAGAATCTAATAGAATGGGGACGCGATTTGATATAAAAGCCGTGAGACCACTTTGGGTCACCCTTGGATGAAGGGTCTCGAACTCATCAGAAACTAAGAAACGGTCTAGTCTGGCAAAGATTGGATCATTTGTCTTATTATTCCATGTGAATTTCCGGTTATTCATCGGGAGATCAAGAAGGGAAAGATCCCTAACTAAGTTAGCAAACTCTTCCATATCCGTACGTCTACCCATCGCCCCGCTCCACTCAAAGGAAAAACGGGTAACATTAAAGTCTCCTCCAAGAATCCACGGACCGGTGAATTTATGACGAATGTCTCGAATCTCACTCAAAAGAGAAGGTCTAAGTTGGTAATCGGTGGGTCCGTAAACGTTAGACATCACCCAGATATCGCCTGTTTACTGGACTTTCAGAGCCACTGTTAAGCAGAAATTGCCTATATGGGTATCTAAAAAACTAAAATCTGGCTCCTTCCAACCAGTGATAATACCTCCTGATATACCCACAGCATCAATCCATGCCCAGTTCGTGATTCTGTTGCCACCCAAAGAACTAAGGAGAGTAGACGTAGGATTAGCGCATTTGGTTTCTTGTAGACAGATGACATCTAGATTCTTAGAAGTAACATAAAGGTGAACTGCTTTACGCTTCTCAACCTCTCCCAACCCCCGGATATTCCACGACAGAATCTTCATCAACACAAATAAAAAACAACCCAGACTAAAAACAAACTAGAAACAGATATCAAACAGAGGAAGGAACCCTCTCCTGTTCCATTCCACACAAACAGAGGAAGGAACCCAAAATTTAGTCTGGGCCATGGCCCCCCTTGGTCTATGTGTAGTTCTGTCTCTGCTCGTGAGGACGTTGACCCATACTTGCATTTTGCTCTCCTTGCATCAGTTCTACTTTATGACCTTCACATCACCCATATTGGCCTTGTATGTTACTTATGGTCGTAATGTTGATCAAAATGTTTTGTGGAGTCCCATACTTTGGGATCGGTAAATGGTTCAGGTTCAGGTTCAGGTTCAGGTTTTTCATGCTTATTGATATAACTGTACCCATGTTTATTTTTTTGATTGCTTATTGTCGATGTTTTTGGTGCATTTCATGTTGTTTCAAGTCTTTTAATATCACTGCATAGGTCTGGTTACTTCGATAATAACAAAATTCTCCAAATTTGTAAAGAAATTGCAAATAATTCACAAACTTAAAGGCAAACGAATTATTCTCCAAATTATTTGTCGTATTAAGTTTTGTCCGAATAAATCCTGAATTACTCATGAATTGTTCACACATTTTACGAATTATTCACTTTTTTGCCAACTATTTATAATTTTTGTTTTATTTTATTATAAATATATATATTTTAATATCTATTTTAAAAAAATTGGTAGTGTAATATAATATTTTTCTATGATTTCTGGTTTTGAACTTTTGCCAAACTCATTCCTAACTTGTCGGATTTTTTCCGAACTCCGAATTTTTTCCCCCTTGCCGAATCAAATCTCGAACTGCGAATTTGTTACTATGGTGACTTCTTTGCTTATGCTGCAAAGTCAATATATGTAGAAGGGCATGCTAGTGGGTTTTCATTTGACATTCTGCAATGTATTGTTGGACTTTTCTCCAGTGTTGATAGTGAGGAAGTTTCGTTCGGGTATCGATGGGATCCAAAACCGATGCTTGAATGACCATTTATGGCTCTTGTTGAAGAACCACCCTCCTTGTTTTAATTTGTTAGTTGCTTTCCATTACCATATTAAGAGGAAAAATCACTTAAGCCACATTCTAGTCACTAATTGTTAGCGCTAGTATCATACGTAATTGTTCATGTTTGGTTGGTTCTTTGGCATTTGACACAATTAACCATCATAATTATGACTCTGTATCCTATTGTTATTCTGATAATGAGATAGGAAAGTTTTTGTAACGCTTATGCATGTTAATAATAATATTCTATATTTTCTTGTTCCTAGTTATAAAATTATTTGATAGTTGTCGGTGCCTTAAATTGTTGAAATGCAAAAGGCTTGATTAATACATCATGATACTGCCATGAGGAGTGTGCCCTTACAGTCGTAAAAGAATCATCATCTTATTGTATCATGTTCTTTCTTGTTTGAAATTTTCAGGTGTCAAAAGATGCCATACAAGGCAGTGAATCTGGAAAAGCGTTATCACTCTATGTTTTGGATGCACTTATTAGCATTGATCAAGATAAGTTTTTCTTGAACCAACTTCAAAGCAGAGGAATTCTTAGATTATGCTTAATGGGCATAGCCAATTTTTCTCCTAAGGTGTGTTATTTTTGTAAATCTTTTGGCTCACTGGTATTGTGTCAATTCCCTGACCATCTTGTTGACTTTCAAATTTGCTCCTCTGGACAAATTATTTGTCCATTTATTTGTTATTCCTGTGATTTATTAATACTTTAGCTTAAGCGTGACTACTTATTAACTATATTCTATACATTCTATCAGCTATACTAGCCATAGACATTGTGCACTATAATGCATCTCATTTTTCTAGATATCTTCAAATAGATCACAAACGGACTATGAATTGGCGAGATGTAACACATTTATGGGATTAATGTCAGTAATTCATCTTCCCATCTAATGGGATAAGACTTGGATGAGGATGATGATCAAGGTAGTAATTCATGCTATTTTTTTTAGATATTATTAAATTATTGATAAATTGGTGTGATGTTATACTTGTCTGTGGGATTTAACATCTATAAAAAGCTTTTCTATGATATATCATTTCACTTGTTGGAGCTTTGGTCATGACCCGTTACCAGTTTGCCGAACCATATTTGATTGTCGTTTTGTTTCCTTATATACACCACCTCTTGCTTCCCTTGTGTTACAAGCAATTTGAAACATGAAAGTTCTGTTCTTAACGAGAGGTCTTAACATGTCACTTTATTATTGACGCTAAACAGTTCCAGTTGTTGCTAAGGCATTAGAGGTGATATGAAACTCCTGGAGTAAATGATGTGGAGATGCCTGATCGTTTTTATGATCTGTACTTCCAAGAATAAAATGACCCTCTAGATTTCCATTTTTCATCTGCTGAAATTATTTGTTTCATAATTTATTTGTAAGTTATATGTAAATATACTAGGCTCTTTCGCGCTGCTTGGTTGCAATTTAAACTAAGGGCCCTTCTGTTCTTGGAAGTTAGTTCATTTCGAGACAGTTTGGGCCTTTCGGTTGTTCTGGAGACCGATGGATTCTCCACATTTTATGGGAATCCTTTTTTTTGAAATTTGATTTATTTGAGTCATACCGTTATATTCTTGCACCTGTGTTCTCAGTAAGTGCTTTGCAGTGTGCGTTGATTTATGAGCGTGACTTTTGTCATCTGAAGTCCTTTGAGAGGCCATCCTGTATTGTAAATGGAAACCCCTATATTTACTTTCTCATCTCTTTCTACTGTTTTTCTTTTGGATGCATGTTGCTGCTGTTGATCTTTATAGTTTGCTAATACCCCATCTTTGATTATTGTTTACTGTTTATTTAGCAGATCTTACATTTATTTGTTTGTAGGATGGTTGGTATTCGTTAGAATCATTGCAGCGGTTATACACTCTTGAAGCTCAACTTTCTTTGTTAGTGAGAATCAGCCACAATTACATGAAGCACGGTGCTCAGATTCTACTATCCATGGGTGCCTTGGAACATCTTGCATCATGCAAGGCTGTGGGCTTCCAAATCAAGGTACTTTTTGACTTTTTATTTCTTTTTTCATTTGATGCATACTTCATTTACACAGGCAACATTTTTCAGGGAAGTTCAAGGCGGGTTAATGTGGGCAGAGACCAAGCTGGAGAGGCTGACGTGCAACGGTTACTAGTAACACCTCTTTTGAGATTGGTTTCTAGCTTGACCTCATTGATGGATTCATCAGATTTCTTGGAGGTTTTCCTTTTACCTATATACACTTTATAATCGTTTTAAGTCCCTTATTACCATTCCCACCATGCCTTTGAATTACTCTGTTACCACAACCCTAGGGGGAGAGAGAGAGAGAGAGAGAGAGAGAGAGAGAGAGAGAGAGAGAGAGAGAGAGAGACGGCTAGGGTTTGGGAGAATGACGGACAATTCTCATTAAGGCAATAGCCACGAATATATAGGCACATACATGTGCACCCCTAGCAACCTCCAAGCCAAGAAAGTAGCGTAGGGGACCAAGATCCTTCATCTGAAGCTGATTCTGAAGATACTGCTGAAGAGAGGGTATTTCACCAGAGTCGTCACCAGTAAGGATCATGTCGTCAACATAGAGAAGGATGATGGCCCGGCCTTGGGGGGAATCCTCACAAACATGGAGTGATCCTGGAAGCTCTCCACAAAGCCGATCTTAGTAACGACACGACGAAAATGCTCAAACTAGGCACGAGGAGCCTGTTTGAGTCCATAAATAGCCCGATGGAGACGACAGACGTGCTGAGACCAGGAGGATGCTGCATATAGACAACCTCGGAGAGATCACTGTGAAGAAACACATTCTTCACATTCATCTGAAGCAGGGGCCAACCTTTAGCAGCAACAACAAGAAGGAGGGTCTGAATGGTGGTCATCTAAGCCACCGGAGCAAAAGTTTCGTCATAATCAATCCTGTACTCCTGAGTAAAGCCCGGGCAACGAGACGGGCCTTGTACCAATCAATGGAGCCTAAGAAGCACGGACACGGGACACGACACGACACGGACACGCCGACACGATATTTTTCAAAAAACCAGGACACGAACACATTAGGGGACACGCTGAATTTTATATATATATATATATATATATATATATATATATATATATATATATATATATATATATATATAACAAGTCTTATATTATGATTTATAATCAAACATAATGCTAATAGTTAACTAAAAAAGTCTCCAACAAACATCATAAATGATTTAAGTGTATAGTTTCAAACTTTCAAAACACAAAAAAACAAATAGAATACGCGTAAAATCATCATCCATCAAGGCCAACGTCAAGTGTTACCACATCATCACCATCGACGTGAAAACCATGGCCTCCATATCCGGCTCATTGATGGAAAGATTCGCAATCTCAAGAACCCCAACATCTTCAAATGAGAAAAAAACATCTCTGGTAATATCTGACACGCTCCAACACGCATCCGACACGTGTCGGACAATCTTTCTACATAGAAGACACCTCACACGTTTTTTGGTGTGTCCGACACGTATCGGAGAGTGTCGGACGAGTGTCGGTGTCCGACACGTGTCGGACACGGACACGTTGAGGTCCCGAGAGTGTCGGTGCTTCATAGAATGGAGCCATCGGGACGATGCTTGATCTTGAAGACCCACTTGCAGCTAATGGGATCAACATCAGAAGGCAGAGGGACAACCTCCCACTTTGAGTCTTGTTTAAAGGTCTAGAACTCCTCAGCCATAGCCTGCTACCACACAGGGTACTGCAGTGCCTCTCTGTAGGACCTGGGCTCTCTGTCAGTGTGAAGGGAGGTAAGGTAAGCAGTGAACGAATGCGAGTAGGAAGTGGTTGCAGCAAAGCCAAAACGGTCAGGAGAGTAGCCAAAGTGGTCGGGGTGGCGGCGCTCGCGCTGGGGATAGCGAGGAGTGCTGGGATCCACATCCGGTAGAGGAAGGCTGCTCGAGGTAGACGACACCCAGAAGAGTCACTGTCAGACAAAGGTGGAACAAACAATGGGGCAGGCTGACGACGACGAGAATACACCTGAGGAAAAGGTGAAACAGTGGAAGGGGCTGAAGGACCCAAGGGAGAGGAATTAGACACATAAGAAACATCATCTGAGACGGAAGGATAAGGAGGAGGGGCTACTGCTGTAACAGAAGATAAGGACTCAAGAGCATGAGGATGAGGAGTAGTAGCAGGAGGAGTTAGCTGAGACACTGAGAAGGGAGCTGGAGGAACCTCAAGAAATGTGAGATCCTGAGACGCAGCAGGGTAGTAGGGAACATTCTCGGGAGACATGTCGAGAGATGCGAAGACGGCGAGCCAAGGGGTCATAACAACAGTATTCGTTGTGCTCAGAACTGAGTCCCAAGAGTACACACTTTGTGGATCAAGCCGAAAGCTTGTTACATTCATGGGGAGGAAGGAGGACAAAGCACGTGCACCTGACAGTACGCAGCATGCTATAGTCGGAAGGGGTGTCATAGAGACGCTCATGAGGAAAAACACCCAAGAGGATGGAGGAGGGGGTGATGTTAATAAGGTTGACAGGTCAAAATGGCCTCTGCCCAGAAGGTGCGAGGAACGAACAAGAGAAGCTGAGCACGAGTTGTCTCAAGGATGTGACGATGTTTTCGCTCATCAACCCCGTTCTGCTTATGAGTGTGGGGACAAGATTGTTGGAAGAGAGTCCCATGGGATTGGAGAGCAGAGCGCATAGTAGAGGATAGATACTCATGAGTCACGGGCACAATCAGACCGGAAGGTCTTGATACGAGCATGAAACTGAGTATGAACCATAGCTGTGAAGGTCTGATAGACCTCAGCAATGTTAGATCGCTGACGAAGGAGATAGACCCACGTGAAACGAGAATAGTCATCAATAAAACTAACATAATAAAGATAATCATTCATAGAAGATATAGGTACAGACATCCAAATATCAGAGTGCACGAGATCAAACTTACTACATGATATTGACAAACTGGAAGAAAAGGAGCTAGCTGAATGCTTAGCCAATTGACATCCGTACAAAAAGAAAGAGAAGAAAGGAATCTCGGCCTAAAGCTCCCGACTGGAAAAAACTTTTAATCCGAGATTCGAACACATGACCTAATCTCCTGTGTCACAGGTCGGCATCAGAAGAGACAGCACCACAAAAGATCGAAGGAGGAACAATAGGTAGATGAAGATACTCCAGGTGGTAGAGTCTGTCAGCCCTACGAGCAGCACCAACCCTCTGTCCCGAGCGTGGATCCTGCACAACACAAGAAGAGTAAGAAAAGTGACTGTTAGGTCGGAATCACACAGGCTGCTAATAGAAATTAAATTAATGCAAAACTAAGGTGCATGCAAGACAAATGATAGAGAGAGAAGGCCTGTAGGGTCTGAGGCAGTAGTGATGGACCCAGTCTGCGAAATGGCTAAAAGGGAGGCATCTGCAGTGTGGATCGAAAGAATGCGGGAGGCAGGTGAGCAGGCAGTAATGATAGAGTGGTCCAGGGTCATGTGATGAGAGGCCCCATAGTCCATAATGTAGAGGTACCCGAGGTGGTAGAGAAGACAGAGGGTCCGGAGGAGCCAGATATAGGCTGCAAAAAGAGTTGCTCAAGGCGCATCTTAGACACTAAAGATGATCTATCGTAGTTGCATCAGCGATAGGGGTGACACCAGCTGCAGTAGTGGATCAACCACGGGTTGGTGGGCCCGCATGCTTCTCTGGGTGAAGCTGTAATAGGTGTTGACCGTGTGCCTCGACTTGCCACAGTGGGTGCACATCCGATTGTCAGGCGGGCCACCGGACATACCAGAGGAACGGGAAGGACCGCGAGAGAGCGGAGCTGTGGAGGTAGACCTCGGAGGTGGTGCAACAAGTTCCAAGACTGGAGAGGATAATAGTCCGACGAGCTGTAACGGTACAAAGACGGGTATCCCCGACAATTAGCTCAGCTACAATAACATCAAGACGAGGAAGGGGATCTCTATGGATCAGCTGTCCCGCAAGAGGAAAGAACTTAGGGCGAAAGGCCATCAAGAACTGATAAAGCTGTCGCCGTTCCCAAAAGAACTGCAGCTCGCGCCAGGAGACACTGACTCTGGACAGCTCCAGCAAAGGGTGCTTCAACGCCTGAAGCTCACGCCAGTAGTCGTGCATGAGGCTGTGAAACTGCTGAATTGTCTGCTCCCCCTGCTGAGCAAACTGGGCCTGAGATAGAAGCTTATACTTATGGGCCCCGCTCTACTGCACGAAACGCTCTGTGAGATGAGCCCAGAGCTCTGCTATAGTGGCGAATGTGACTAGGTCGGCTCGAAGCGAACGATCAACCGAGGCAACGAGAAACGCCCGGACACGATCACACAGGCTCCAGGTGGCAGAGGACCCTGCTCCAGAGGCATTAGCAGGAGCAGGTGTAGAGCCATCAAGATGTCCGTACAGGGCACAACCGTATAGGACACTCCAGACAGTGGCAGATCATGCAGTCCAGTTAGCAATCGTAATCAGAGGAAAGTCTATTGAGACAGGAAGTCCCTTGTCTGCTAACTGAACAGGGGTCTTCGCCGAGGACTGAACCGGGGTCTGCGTCTAGGACTGATCAGTGGATGCCATCGATGGACAATCGGCACGGAGGCCGCGCGAGCACTAGGGCAGGGCACGAGAGGCCGCTCAGGAGGTCGGCGAGCTCGAGGGCAGGGCGTGGGAGGCTGGCGGGTGCAGGAGTAGGGCGCGGGAGGCCGCACAGGAGGCCCGCGAGCTCGAGAGGAGGTCGGCGGGCTCAAAAGGCACTAGGGCAGGGCGCGGGAGACCGCTCAAGAGGCCGATGAGATCAAGGGAAGGCCGACCGATAGTTGGCGGGCTACAGAAGGGCCGATGGCGGGCTGCAGGAGATCCGACGGAGAGCTGGTGGGCTGCATAAGAGGCCCGCGGGTTGCAGAAGAGGTCGACGGAAGACCGGCGGGCTGCAGAAGGGTCGGCGGATAGCTGGCGGGCTGCAGGAGAGGCCGGTGGAAGACCGACGTGCTGCAGGAGGACCGGTGGATAGCTGGCGGGCTGCAGGAAAGGTCGGCGAGGATCGGTAGCCTGCAGGAGGGCCGGCGGATAGTCGACAGGCTCTACTGGAAGGTCGGCTGAAAACCGACAAGCTGCAGGAGGGCCGGCGGATAGTCGGCAAACTCTGCAGAAAGGGCCACCGGAAGAACGACAGGCTGCAGGAGGGCTGACGGATAGTCGGTAGACTGTAGAAGGGCTGGAGGGCCGACAGAGGGCTGATCGGGTGCGGGCTCGGATGCAAGGCGCAGGGCGACGAGTTTGTCGCAGTCACAGGCAAGGTCGCCGGATTGGGGAGGAAGGCAGCGGAGGGGGATGGCAAGAGGATTAAACCCGCTCTGATACCATGTTACCACAACCATAGGAGAGAGAGAGAGAGAGAGAGAGAGAGAGAGAGAGAGAGAGAGAGAGAGAGAGAGAGAGAGAGAGAGAGAGAGAGAGAGAGAGACGGCTAGGGTTTGGGAGAATGACGGACAATTCTCATTAGGGCAATAGCCACGAATATATAGGCACATACATGTATAGGGAATGAGTCCTGTACACCTAACTCATATGTATAACCTACAATCTAGGAAGCATGGACACTTCCCCAGGCCTCCCGTACCCGTGTCGGACACGTGTCGGACACCGACACTCGTCGGACACTCCCCGGACACGCACCGGACACTCATGTGCTGTGTCCTACGTGCTTCCGGGAGCCGGACACGGTCGTTCACTCCTCGAACACTCGCCGGGCACTCCTCGGACACTCGGGACACTATGGGTTGACGGACTGTTCGATATAGGGTCGGGTTACAAGCTGTGGTGATTCAGTTTTGGCTTCAACCTATCTGATCCTCTGAGATTATAACCTCAGAGAATCAGAAAGGTTGAAGCCAAAACTAAATCGCAGACGTTCTTTTGCATGCCATTTGGGCCTGAGTGTGATTCACTTGTCAGAATGGTTATGATGGATGGTTACGATTCAGGTTTGGCTTTAACTTATCTTATCCTCTGAGGTTTTAGATAGGTTGAAGTCAAAACTGAAACGCAACCGTTATTTTCCATACCATTTAGAGTTGTCTGCGATTCACCGATCGGGCTGGATGTAATTAATGAAAGCGATTAAGTATGTATTAAAATTTTATTTTAGTTGTTTTCTATGAGGTTTTTTCGGTTATTGAAATATATATGAATTGCAAACACACATAAAATATAAAGTTAAAAATATAAATTTATTTTGTCGTGTCCTCGCCGTACCCGTGTCCTCCTTTTTTAGGATTTGCCGTGTCGGCGAACCCGTGTCGTGTCGTACCCGTGTCCCCGTACCAGTGTCGGTGCTTCTTAGCCTACAATGTACATTAACATACTCATTTGATTTATTACCATGTTATTTATTGCAGCTCATTATTTATGTGGTTGATAAGTTGTTAAAAGCTTAAAGCAATGCCAAAGCTGACAATGTTAACATGGTCATGTTCATAGGTATCAACTTGAAGTTCGAAAAAAACATAAGATGCTTGTCATGATCATTTTCTGATATCCTTGAACATGCTAGAACATAATTTGGAAATTCCCAGAAAAATTCATCTCTCCATGACCGCTTTGACATGAAACTGCTTGTAGATATCATGGATTGTGATTTTCCTCTTACCATCATCCTGTAAACAGCCTTATACATTTGCAAAGAAAACGGGCATGGTCTTGAATGGTCACATTTGTTTCTTAATTGGGCTGACTTGAAAAATTACCATAACAACATTATTACAAAGAAGATTATGCATTTAGCCATATTTTGTGTCGTAATACGTGATCATAATAGATGATATAAGCTGTCAGCCTGTCAAACTAGTCTCTGTAGTAGGCATTACATTCTTTTGGCAGTCCTCATCAAAACAATATATACCAAGTTTCTTTGCATTATCAGTGGGAGAGTTGATGACTCGACGTCAGGTTCACAGCCTGCAATAGAATTTGTTCTATCCTTTAGTGGAGACTTATTGGAGCTATCATACCTGACCCTTAGGATTAATGCTTGTTGTTAGTGCCTTGCACTTTAGTCCGCATCAGTATTTTTTGTAGTATATTTGCTGATTTATAAAAGACATACCCTAATTATCTGTTCTTCAAGCAAGAAGTTTCGATGATATTGGCAAATTAACTACTTTTTATCTGATAAATCATGAAGTGCGCGCACGCACACACGTACGCGCGCGCGTGCGCGCACACACACACACAAAGAGAGAGAGAGAGAGAGAGAGAGAGAGAGAGAGAGAGAGAGAGAGAGAGAGAGAGAGAGAGAGAGAGAGAGTATAGGTCATAAAGATAACTAATGCCAGAAGAAGATCCAACTGATGATGGATCAACAAGGTGCAATCCACAATAGAGAAGAGAAGAAAAGCAAAAAGATGTCTTCTTGAAGCTTTTCTAAATTTAACCAAGGTTTTCAGGATCGGTTTCGGTCCAAGACGAGGTTTGCAGTTACAGTTAGGAGTCCCGACTCGGGATCGATTGTTTTCGGCAGTTTTAGTGGTCTTGGTTTTAGTTTATTTTAAAAATTCAAAAAATAAGAAAAATAAAAGAAATGTAAAAAAATAGGAAAATTTGAGAAAGAATTGTCATCCAAAAAAAATAGAAGTAGGGCATTAATATAAGAATCATAGCGATTTCATGCGTTCACTTGTCAAATCAATGTAAATTGTAAACATAACTACTGTTAAAATATAATCATAGTTAATATAAACTTGGAAAGAAATAGAATATACACTAACTACTCCGAACGAACTTGGAAGTCAACTTAGTACATCAAGTCAACAATCAGCACCATGTTCTATTGAGAGGAGGATCGAAGTGTGTATCACTGTATCATCTCCCACTTGTAGGTAGTACTGCTGAGGATAGTAGTGCTGGAGGTGCTTGTACCCAAAAAAGGATGACACATTATATTTATAGTGAGCATGTTACTGGCAGTAGATCATAATAAAGGGGGGAAATGCACATTACCCCTTGAGGTTTATGCTTCTTACATTCACTTTACCCCCCTGAGGTACTGGTTTTACACTTTGATCCCTTGCCGGTCAATGGTTTTTTGATAAAGATTATTGAAAATATGGTCTGTTTAAAGAGAATGTAATAAAATGTATTTTATACTTTTTTGCATGTTATAATTTTAAAATGATTCTTAAAACTAAGATTTGTCAGTAGAATGTTGAGGTTTAAAACCAATTGCCCTTTAACATGCACAAAATAATCAACTGCCCTTTATTATAACTTCGCCTTTTGACAATCAAGGGCTTTAATTATTTTTTGACAAATTAAAAGTTTAAAACCACTGACAGGGGTCAAAGTGTTTTTTAGAAACCTCATGGGGGAATGTGTAATAAGCATAAACCTCTGGGTGTCACAATGTAATTTTATCTAATATAAACAATGGATAATTATGAATTTTCAATTGATAGGATCTTAATTCCTCTCTCTTGGAGTAGTCCCACGATCCTTGACTGATTTACAAATTTACGTTGAACAACATATTTGACTAGAAATGACCTCTTGAAACCTTACAATAATCATTGTGTTGGACGACTTCTGTATTTTAAGTCACATACAGAATCAATAGTATATAGTGCATGTCATTTGTTTGCAATAGGTAGAATTAGTTTGTCATGGTCACATTAGGGTACCCTTTTGCTACATGATTGGTTCTAGCAAGGATCATCCAATTTGCCTGATTCTCCAAATGGTTTCATTTAAGTGATTTTTTCATTATAATGTATGAATGTGCTCCATGTCTCTATTTAAAAAACATATACTCTTTGTCCAACCCCAATGGGCCAAATGCTATGCAACCTAGGAAGCACAGACACTTCCCCAGGCCCCCCGTACCCGTGTCGGACACCGACACTCGTCGGACATGCATGTGCCGTGTCCCACAAGCTTTCGGGAGCCGGACACGCATCGGACATGGCGGGTTGACGGGTTGTTCGATATAGGGTCGGGTCATAAGCTGTCTCAGAGGATCAGATAGGTTAAAACCAAAACTGAATCGCAACCGTTCTTTTGCACGTCATTTGGGCCTGAGTATAATTCACTTGTTAGGTTAGTTGTAACGGACGGTTACAATTCAATTTTGGCTTTAACCTATCTGATCCTCTGATGTTTCAGATAAGTTGAAGCCAAAACTGAAACACAGCCGTTCTTTTCCATGCCATTTAGGGTTGTATGTGATTCACCAATCAGGTTGGGTGTAACTAACGATTGCGATTCAGTATGCATTAAATTTTCATTTTAGTTGTTTTCTATGAGATTTTTTCGGTTATTGAAATATATATAAATTATGAACACACATAAAATATAAATAAAAATTATTAATTTATTCTGTCATGTCCCCGCCGTACCCGTGTCCTCTTTTTTTGGATTTGCCGTGTTGGCGTACCCGTGTCGTGTCGTAACCGTGTCCTCGTACCAGTGTCGATGCTTCTTAGTATGCAACACTTGGGACCTAGTTCATATTGGCCGGGATCTGTCGGTTTCGACTGAAACCGACCAAAACCCGAATCCTAGAGGGTTTCGGGACCAATTCCGGTTGAATTCGATCTGAAACGACCGAAACAGATCGGTTTCTTCCGAAACTCAAAAGACTGAAATTAATGCAACGAGTTAAATTTTCTTAATTTTTTTTTCATAAAAGAACTGAAAATTCAATTACATCCCTATTCCCTTTTTTATAGATAATCCACATGCAATTAATGACATTACCATAAGGACTAAAGTCACTAAACTAGAAAGGGCTATTATCAATCAAAAAATGATTGTTTTCTGTATAAAATTAATAAATTAACAAGTAATAGAGATGATAAAAGAAGAGAGGGCTCACGTGTAATGGAGGAATCCATTTCTTATCCTAATCTCCCATATGGTTTTTATTGACTTAAAGAAAGTTTGTGATAGAGTACCATGAGATATGATTTGGTGGACTTTAAGAAGGAAAAGGGTGGCCCAAGGTTATATTGAAATTATTGTAGGCAAGTATTAAGGAGCAAGTATGAGCATGTGAATCAATTGTAGTTTGACCAAATGATTTTCTAGCCAAGACGGGAGTTCACCAATGGTCAAGACTAAGCACATATCTTTTTACTCTATCATTAATAGAGTTACTACTAATGTTCCAGAAAAAGTATTATAGTGTATGTTGTTTACAGATGCTATAGTGATAGTCGATGAACAATGATAGCGTTAAATGCTAAATCGGATAAGGGTTACTCGGATCATAATCTTTTCAAAGCAAGACTTAATATGTTTATTTGTTAATATATAGTGTTCTTACATTTCCAATTGGGCTATGTTCATGGGAGACTCCTGTGTAGATCTGTCAATGGACCGGATTTTTATCTGCTCTGATCCGAATCCGACCCGTTAAGTCGGATATGGATGTGTTTTTCAATCCGATAACGATTTGAATCAACTAGCCCGCTTACTTAACAAAGTCGATGTGGATTTTTTCCAATATGATCCGTTAAGAACCTGATCCCACAAACTATAACATAATATACTATATTTTATCGGCAGTTATATTAGATTGCTTTAGATCTAAGGCTCTAATGAACAATATATAAAATATTCTCATGATACCCTGATTGAGACTAAGATTTTATCTTGGCTTTTCGGATCCCGAGTTCAGAATCGACTCAGCGCTGAACAATTTCACATCCGTCCAATGTAGGCATGTTAATGGACCAGATTCTTATCCGAATCCGATCTGATCCGTTCTTAACGGATATGGATTGGTTTTTTAATCCGATGATCCGATAACGATCCTAATCCAATACTCCGTTTACTTAACGATTCAAATTTGGATATAGCCTAATCTAATCTGAATCCAATCCGTTGACAGGTTTACTCCTGGGGGGATTGTTTCTTTCTTCATACTACCTTTGTTACCAACATTATGTCACCTCACTGCATTCTTAGTGTTGTGCATAGTTGTTATCAGTTCAACTAAGTTGTGACATATTTTGATACATTGTTTGCTGCAGCTTTTTGTTAGTCTTTGATGTTGTTATTAGGTAGAGAATCCTTTCGCTATCAGTTTGGAGAAACACAGAAAGCCTACCTTTCAGCAATGTCACCAAATTAGCTTCGAGACATATTCCGGTACTGTGCATGGTTTATCTAACCTGACTATTTGGCCTTAGTGATTCGATGGTGTCGAGTGGAAGGGCTATCACTGAATGGGATAAAGTTATTCTAGTGATGACAAGTTGATTTTCCCGAGGAGTCCATATCGCCACTTGGAGCTGTAGGATGTTTCAAAAGGTTGGGATCGCCCATTAAAGCAGGACATGAGCTAGGTTTAGAACGTCGTGAGACTCTTTGGTCTATATCCGATGCACGCGTTAGAGCATTGAGAGCATGGTTCAAAATCTCCCGAAATTTCTTGAAATATTTCCATTTTTACGACCATCGAAATGGGTGACAAATATTTTGAAATTTATCAAAATTTTCATAATTCCCCTAAATTTTGAACCTCAACGCCTAAACCCTTAAAACCAAAACCCAAAACTTTGAACCCTCAAAGTAGATCGTTTGACTTCTCCGGTGTGATTTTTTTGGAAAATTTGTTTTTGGGGTGTGCGATATACCATCCAACACTAACCTGGGAAGATCAATTCAACGAAAAATGCATTCAAATGTTTGTTCAATTAAATTGGAGTGTATTTTTCTGAAAGTTTCGAATATGACAAATCTTAGATTTCTTTCAATTATTTCATTTCTAATTGTTTAATTAATTTGTGGTTCTTCAAAAAAAAAAAGTCAGGTCTTAATATTGATGAAATCACTCGAACTTTAGATATGTTGCAGGTTTTAGACCATTATGTAGCTGTACAATATACATATAAATACATGCTACATGGACCTCCTAAACCTTTGATAGTGTAGAAATTTGATTTAAACATTTCACAATATATATGTATACTTGATTTATGATTGTCAAGAGTTTCGTTAAAAGAATCAATCATCTTAATGATATTTTTATCATTTCTATAAAACTGCAATATTTCCACATTGTCGAAATATTTCCACGCAATATTTCTATATTCCGCAGTATGGAAATATTGGCCGAAATCAAAATTTTGAACCTTGATTGAGAGTACCTCTCCATGACCCACATCTTTATCATTATCATAGGTGTCAGTGTAAGTGCATTGATGTATGTAGCTAAGGCATCCTACTAGACCGAGCGATTTGAACCTTGTTCCTAAACGTCGTGAATCGTGATCAGCTCAATCAGGAACTTGCCATCTATTTTATTTGTTCAACTATTTGGCAACATGAAACCTTGTTCCGTAAAATAATGCTTTCTGCTTTTATTTCTTCTAGGCATTCAGTAATGCTTGAGCTGTACTCGTTTTTTTTTACAGGTTAAGAATAAAATTGTACGTGAGGTTATAGATTTTATCAAGGTGCACCATTCAACTTTTGATCAGATTATAAGGGAGTATGCTTCAGGAGCTGATGAGTTGACTCTAGAACGGGTTAACCTTGTTGTCTCTATACTTAGCAAGGTATGCAATTAAACATACAATAGATATGTGATGATCTGGATCTCTTGTGGTTGTTTACCTCTACTGAAGTTCATCAGTCACATAAATTAATGCAATGTTTAATATTTACTACTTGTTCTACTCGTGTATTAAGCTTTTGTTATTTTACAGGTTTGGCCATATGAAGACGATAATGAGGATGGTTTTGTTCGAGAGCTCTTTGGCATGATGCATTTTCTTTTCCGTCTTGATGTTGGTTCTTCCAGTGTTACTCAACTAGCGGATTCAATTGAGGTATAATCATCGCTCGCGATAAAAAAATTCTGGGTTGAAAGTAAGGGTCAAAAAGGTAATTTTCTGAAGTGGTGCTTATTGATAATTGATCAGAATCAAAAGAAGACAGAGCTAATGATATTTCGGATATGCTTCAGCTTGAGCTCCTACCTTTATTTTCTGATCACAAAGAAGCTCATGGGGTTGAAGGTTAGTGGTAATTATGTTTCATTGTCCTATCGTCCATACACTCGCTAAATACCTAAGTTTATATGACCATAAATGTAATTTCTTTTCAATGTGCTTTTTGTTTGGTCTTGGTTTTTCATTTTTTTTGCTGTTTTACAACTTATTTTTCTCTTTTAGCCACTTTATATGATAATAATCTAAAGAGCTACCACCCACAGTCTGTAAAAATTCGATGTGCTCGTAAGTCGTAACTTATCCATATTCTTCTCTTTCGGTAAGCTTTGATCAAGCTCTTTAATAATTTAAGAGCATTAGATTTTATATTGGCAGTCTCTCAGGATCATTAAGTACCATGTCTGATTCTGTGCATTGTCGGATCTTTAAACTAGCTCACCATCGTCCAATGATTTCACACCAAAAATAGAGAGAAGAAAAGAAGGAAAAATACCGCTTTTTCGATAAAATTTAGCAAGGCAGCTGAATATATTTTTTTTCTAATTAGAACTTGAGGTATTACATTGTGAATAGGAACCCTCTATTTATAAATCAGAAATCCAATACAAATCCTGTACTTCACTTGCTCCAAGTCCCACACTTTGGGTTTCCACTATTAAAAAAAACTTGTAATCGATGACCTTTGGAAGTTCTCTTGTAGTCCATGTATTACCTGTCTCCATGGAACTTACATGTCTGCTAGAAAAAGGAATATAATCCCGTGCTTGAGGAGATAAATTGGAAAAGAACTTGAGGTGAAGGGTGGGTGGGTCGTCCTTGTATTGCATAAGCTGTACCTATTGTATCCTAGAAACTAGTGTAGTCAAGGCGCTAAGGCGATGCCTAGGTGATTTGGCCTGCCTAGGCGAGGCGGTGCCTAGGCGATAAAAATTAAATGTATTAAATAAATATAAGTAATATATATACATAAGTAATTTGTGGTTTTATGCATAGTAAAATTTAATTTCTTGAGATAAATATGATTGACATAATAATATTTGATAATGGGTATGGTCTGGAGCGTATGGTAAGATACATGATCATTATTATTGTAGCAAATAGGAATCACAAGTTAACTACAATGATTATATATTGCAACAAATATGAATCTTATATCACCAAGAGTAACAGAACCCTATTGTAACCATAAATTCAAGAAAATATCATAAGCATAAACATAATTATTTTAGGTAATTTATTATTTTTTGGAACATTTCACATCCACGTATCCCTAAAAAAAAACAATTAAAGCAGTGTTATTAAAGGCACGCTTAGGCATGCGCTTAGCCTCAGGCTGAACTAGGCTCACTCCCTGCGCCTCAAAAAGCACAAGGAGATGCTTTGTTAGAAAGGCACAGGCCTAGGCTAAATTGTGCGCCTAGGCTCAAGGTGCAGAAAAGGCGCGCCTGGTTGAATCCATGCACAATTATGTGCTTGCACTTGATATTTTTGGCAATATGATAGGTTATTAAGTAGATGTGATTCATGATTGTCGTAGTTTTGAGTATTGGCACATTAATTGGATATTATTTATATTTAAAATTATTTGTTATAGTTCTTATGTAGGACCATATGAGCAATTGTGGGTTGGATTTGATAACTTTGATATTATTTCAACTATTACAAAATTCAATAAATTTCATTCCCTTTCTCGAATTGCACCTTTAATACTGATTTAGAAGCATGTGCACAAGCACACAGATGCAATAACACATTCACTATTTATTTTTTGTATGTTATAATATCACATTTGACATTTTATAACTGGTTATTGAATTTGAACTATACATATTTGAAGATTTAATATATTTTAAATTGCCTATTTATAGCTGTAATTTAAACCTACAAGGACAAATTTGTGTTGTTGCAACAACGAACTATTTTATTTATCTAATGCGTTAAGATTAATATTTTTACTCTAGTTAGGCATGCTTTTATATATATATATATATATATATATATATATATATATATATATATATATATATATAGGAATGATAAAATGCGGTGTGTGCGGTGTCACACCGCATCCGTCTGATGCACCCGCTGCGTGTGCGATGCACGCAGCGGTGCATTAGATGGCTGCGGTGCGACATCGCATGCATCGCACGCCGCATCCTAACACTTTTATATATATATATATATATATATATATATATATATATATATATATATATATATATATATATATAGGGTCAGGATCGGATGACCCATCAAAATTTTGGCCCATTAATAACCCAGCACCCTTTGAGGCACCTAGAGGTTTTAGAATGGGCTGATTTTTTGTAGACATGTTGTCTATGATATGCTGATCATCCTCACATAAAATCAGCCCATTCTAAAACCTCTAGGTGCATCAAAGGGTGCTCTTCAAATCAACGGTTAAAATTGACAGTCAAAAACCGTTAATTTGAAGTGCGCATTTGATGCACCTAGAGGTTTTAGAATGGGTTGATTTTTTGTGAGGATGATCAACATACCATAGACAACATCCCTACAAAAAATCAGCCCATTCTATAACCTCTAAGTGCCTCAAAGGGTGCTGGGTTATTAATGGGTCAAACTTTGCTGGGTCATCCGATCCTGACCCATATATATATATATATATATATATATATATATATATATATATATATATATATATATATATATATATATATATATATATATATATATATGATACAGGTATAGGCTGGCGGCCTATTTTGGCGAAATATTAGAAGCTTTATCAGCAGTCCATCAAAATGTTATAGAAACTTTATAAGTACTCCATTTCAACAAATTCTGAAACATCTAGAACTATCTTATTTATCTAATGTGTTAAAATTCATATTTGTACTCTAGTTATGCATGTTATATATATATATATATATATATATATATATATATATATATATATATATATATATATATATATATATATATATATATATATATATATATAGGGGCATGCTATAATGCGGCATGCGGTAAGTGCGACACCGCATAGTAGTCGTCTGATGCACCGCTGCGTGCATCGCATGCACGCAACGCGTGCATCAGACGGCTGCAGTGCAGTGCCGCACGTACCGCATGCCGCATTATAGCATGCCCCTATGTATATATATATATATATATATATATATATATATATATATTACGGGCTATGAAGCACCGATACAGATACGGGGATACGTGGATTTTTAAAAAACTAGGATACTCGGTACGACAGGGATACGTTTGTAATTTAATATATATATATATAATATTAATAATTAAATATAATAATTTTTGTGCTAGAATATGAATAGTAAATAGTTTGAAAACAATTGTACCTTCAACCCATCCAGCAGAAGAACAAAAATGTGGATTTCAGCCAGATTGTTAGGGTTTCGGCCGAAACCGTCAAGGTTTCGGCGGCTGAAACCCTAATAATCGGAGCGAATCTCACTCGAGGCTTTGGATTTTAAGAAAATCTTTCGATCATGCCTTCAATCATGTGATTTGAAAAATAAAACAGAAAAAATAACTGTGCCTTCAGTCCGTCCAGCCAAAGACCGACAAGGTGGGTTTCAGCCTAATTGTTAGGGTTTCGGCTGAAACCGGCAAGTTTTCGGTGGCCAAAACCCTAACAATCCGAGCGAAACTCACTAGAGGTTTTGGATTAAAAAAAAAAAAACTTCGATCATGCCTTCAATAATGTGATTTGAAAAACAAAACCCAGAAAAGCAACTGTGCCCTTCAATCTGTCCAGCAAAAGACCGGAAAGGTGGGTTTCGGCCGAAATCGGTAAGGTTCGGCGGCCGAAACCCTAACAATCCGAGCGAAACTCAGTCCGTCCAGCAAAAAAGAAGAAAAGGAGGAGATCGAAGTTTGGTCGGTGTGGTCGCGACCTCTTCGTCGTCGCCTGGTCGGTGTGGTCGCTGCCTCGTCATCGTCACTTGGTTGGTGTGGTCAGCGCCTTGTCATCGCCTGGTCGCTCACCCTCTCTCGCTCTCCAACAAGGTCGGCCATGAGATCTCAGTCTGAACGATATGAGGTTAAGTTATAACCTAAAAAAAATCACAGCCGTCCGTTACACCAGTTGACGTGGCATCCAATTAATGTGATTCACTAGATGGGTTTGACCCATTATCACTTACACCCCCTAATGTTTAAAACCATACAAATCCTCCCCTTTATTTTGAAAAACACACCATTTGCACCCCCTCCTGGTTCTGTTTTGGGTTCTCAAACTATAGGGGGTGTAAGTGATCATCGATTATAATACAGGGGGTCTATGTGTAATTTACCCTATATAATATATATGTATAATATTATATATTTAGACCCAATACATATCCCCGATGTATCGGGCTGTATCCCCGACGTATCGAGCCATATCCCCGGCGTATCGTGCCGTATCCCCGGCGTATCGGGCCGTATCCCCGACGTATCGGGCCCGTATTCCCGCCGTATCGGATATTTTTTTTTCTTTTTTTAATTCCGATACTTCAGAGCCGTATCGGATACGTATCCCGCCGTATCGGGCCGTATCGGAGTATCAGGAAGTATTCGATACGAGTACGACACCTGTTTTGAAGTATCGGTGTATCCCAGATTACGGGGTATAGGCTGGCGGCCAATTTTGGCGAAATGTTAGAAGCTTTATCAGCAGTCCATCAAAATGTTATAGAAGCTTTATCAGCAGTCCATTTCAACAAATTCTGAAACATCTAGGTCCATCAAAATGTTAGAAGCTTTATCAGCAGTCCATTTCAACCGTTAATTTGATGAGCTTATTTGAAATGCTTAGAGGTTTCAGAGCTTACTGATTTTTTATGAGGATGATCATCTCAACATAGATATCATCTCCACAAAAAAATTAGCAAATTTGGAAACCTCTATGTATGTTAATAGAGGAGCATACTTTGAAGCCTTCAATGCATGTGCATTTAATGTCATGCTCCCCTATATATATATATATATATATATATATATATATATATTTATATATATATAGGGAGCGGTTCAACAGACACTAATTATGCACCTAATTTTTTACACTGTTCAGCCACCATCGGATCGATTGTGATCCAACGGTTCAAGATAGTGTGTAGTTAATGGCCCGATCCATTGTGATCTCCCCCAGCTCCAGTCCACCGCTCCTCTCTCCGCTCCTCTCTCACCCTGCGATCCACAGCTCACCGGCAGCCCTCTTCGCCACCGGCCACTGCCCTCTTCGCCACCGGCCTGCTGCCCTCTTCAGCCACCGGGTCGCTGCCCTCTTCGCCACCGGCCACTGCCCTCTTCGCCACCGGGCCGCTGCCCTCTTCGCCCCCGAGCCGCTGCCCTCTTCAGCCACCGGGCCGCTGCCCTCTTCTCCACCGGCCACTGCCCTCTTCGCCACCGGCCTGCTGCCCTCTTCAGCCACCGGGCCGGTGCCCTCTTCGCCACCGGCCGCTGCCCTCTTCGCCACCGGGCCGCTACCCTCTTCTCCCCCGAGCCGCTGCCCTCTTCGCCAGGGCTGCCGGTGAGCTGTGGATCGCAGGGTGAGAGAGGAGCGGAGAGAGGAGCGGTGGACTGGAGCTGGGGGAGATCACAATGGATCGGGCCATTAACTACACACTATCTTGAACCGTTGGATCACAATCGATCCGATGGTGGCTGAACAGTGTAAAAAATTAGGTGCATTATTAGTGTCTGTTGAACCGCTCCCATCTATGAAGCACGGGTACTGGTACGGGTACGGGTACGATACGGGTACGCTGATACGGCAAAACCTTAAAAAACTAGGGTACGGGTACGACGAGGTATAATTATATATATATATATATTATATCACTTTTAGTATAATATTGTTATAAATATGAATCATTCTTAATATTGTTATAATATTGTGCGAAACTGAGGGGGGTGGTAATGTGGAAACAATTCAAACATTAGGGGCATTGTGCAAACATCTCAAACATTACTACATTAGGGATTAATTTGGAAAACAATAAGTTTCAGGGGGCTAAGTGTAATATAGACTCTATATTACACTCAGTTACCCAGGCCTTCAATGTAAAAAAAAAAAAAAAATACAAAGGGGTAATATCATATGTAAGTATTAGGGATTTATTTGGAATATCATAAACTGTAGGGGGCTGAGTGTAATATAGACTCTATATTACACTCAGTTACCCAGGCCTTCAATGTAAAAGAAAAAAAAAATACAAAGGGGTAATATCATATGTAAGTATTAGGGATTTATTTGGAATATCATAAACTGTAGGGGGCTGAGTGTAATATAGACCACTATATTACACTCAGCCGTTCGCCTCTCGGGTCGGCCCGACACCCTGTGAGAAAAAAAAAAAAAGAGGGAGAGGCGGCGATCTAGGGTTTGAGCCGGAGGGGAAAGGGGGGGGGGGGGGGGGTGGAGGGGGGGGGGGGGAAGGGAGGGGGGAGAGGAGGGGGAGGGGGAGGATCTTAACTCCGAGGGTCCGAGGCGTCGACGGTGGCGCGGCGAGGCGACGACGGCGCTGCACCAGCGAGGCGACGACGACGGCGGGCCTGCGGCTACCGGAGGGGGAGGAGGAAGAGGTGGGTACCCGGATCTATCTCTCTTTTCCCGGATCCCTCTCTCTCTTCCCGGATCGCTCTCTCTCTATTCCCGGATCCGGGATTCCTCTCTCTCTCTCTTTCGGGTATCTCTCTCTTACCCGAAACGTATCCGGGTATCCTATTTATAGGGTTTTTTTTTTAATTAGGTACCACAAAGGTACCATATCCGTACCCGAGCCGTACCAGCTCTGACTGCCCGTACCCGATTCAAATTGGCGTACCCGGTACGGAAAATGCCGTACCCGTATCCGTACCCGCACCTGGTACGTACCCGGTGCTGGTACGAGATCGGCTTGGAGTACCCGTGCTTCATAGGCTCCCATATATATATATATATATATATATATATATATATATATATATATATATATATATATATATATATATATATATATATATAGTCAGTCTATGGTGCGGTTGATTATCATGCAGCTGACGTGCGACCACCTCCATGGTGAGAACGTGGAGATTTTTTTTTTTAATTTTTTTTTTTGAGGGTGATCACCTACCACTTGATGAGCGACATGTCAAAATCAACTCATTCTAAGACCTATAGGTGCATCAAATGTGGTCGGCTTTATTTATAGAATGAACGGTCAATAAAGCCAAGCACATTTGATGCACCTATAGATCTTAGAATGAGCTGATTTTTGACATGTGGCTCATCAAGGGGTAGATGATCACCCTAAAAAAAAAAAACTACATGTGCGGCTACCCTAGAGGTTTCAGAATTTGATGAAACTTGGTGGTGATGCTATCTATGGCAAGTTGGTTATCCTCATAAAAAATCATTAAATTCTATAACCTCTAGGGATATCAAATATTCTATTCAATTTAACGGTTAAAATGAATGGTCTATAAAGCTTCTAACATTTTATACCCCTAGAGGTTATAGAATTTGATGATTTTTGGTGAGGATGATCAACTTGCTATAGATAGCATCCCCACCAAGTTTCATCAAATTCTGAAACCTCTAGAGTAGGTAAAAGTCGATGTGTAATTGCATAAGTAACCATTCCATAAGTAAGAGTATCCCTGCCCATATATATATATATATATATATATATATCCGTCTTACTTCATTCAGGTGTGTGCCTTGTATTGCGCCTTATGCCTAGGCTCTAGGAGAGCTTTGTGCCTCATGTGCACCTTGAGCCTTTCTGAACACTGAATTAAAGTTACTCATCTAAATTACCTAACCATTGATATCATCGTCACTCTTATATGAATCATCCTAATATGCTTCTTTCACCTTTTGCCTATTTAAACCCTAAGAACATGGACACAATAATTTTTTCCCCATTAATGATACATGATTGTTGGTCATCTATAAAGCAACATGGACCCTGTAAACCAAACAAGAGCCAAGGAACTCAATTTGATCTTGACAAATAAAAAAAAATTCAATTATTAAAGTAGGCGCCTAGACAACGCCTATAGCCTAGCGCTCAGGCGGCTGCCCAGACTCCACCGCCCGCCTAACCACTGCCTAGGCAGTCGGAGCTCCAAAACACCTAGGCGGTGCCTTGACTACACTGCTTGAAATCAGGTCTATTGCTTTTTCTTTCCTTCTGAATGTTCTCTACTGCCTAGTTATAAACCTTAATTCTTCAAATCAACAATTATTTGTTGTTTTAAACCAATCGGGAGCCAAGGAACTCAATTTGAACCCGACAAATTTTTTAAAAAAATCTCAATTAATAAAGTAGGTGTCTAGGTGGCGGTGTCTAGTGCCTAGGCGGCCATCCAGACTCCACCACCCGCATAATCACTGCCTAGACGGTCGGAGCTCCAAAACGTCTAGGCGATGGCCTAGGCGACGCCTTGACTACACTGCTTGAAACCAAGTCTATTGCTTTTTCTTTCCTTCCAAATATTCTCTACTGCCTAGTTATAAACCTTAATTCTCCAAATCAACAATTGTTTGCTGTTTTAAATCCATACAACCGATAACCCTTCATCTTCATCCTTTCCATAAAATGTTTTATTCCCAAATTATAATTCTACCCAAGAATGTGACCCAAAAGTTGACCCATTGCTGTAAAATTCTAATTTAAATCCAGAAAAATATTGGAAAAAATAAGAAGATTTCTAAGCCTGCAAACTACTAAATTAACCCAAGCTAATAATAATACTCTGACAAATTGAATTAGGTCAAAATTAAGCCTTCCCAAGGCTTAATTGGCATTTCTTAGGCTCAAAACTTGGAATTTTAAATGCCCAATTGATGCTTCTGCATCAGTGTCCAATTATAAAATTCTGAGAAGTTGTTTGGCATTCTACTCTCTTATAAAGTTTATATATTTTTATCTGTGTGTTTACATAAATCTTATGCATCATGTGTCTTTTACTTGATAATTCGTGACAGATTTTTATATGGTTTTCAAGTTGTGACCTTTTTATTCTTCGTAAGATACTTGATGATTTTGCAATCAGTATGAAACCCATTCTCAGCTGCATTCATCTATTTTGAGGCAAATATTGATGTTCACTCATTTCATTCTTTGTTTTTTATGGCAGTAAATCTAATGTGATTCTTTGAAGGATCTTTACTCTTAATTTATTGATGCCATTTATGTGCAATGGGCTATATCTCGCAAGGCTGGCTTCCAAAAAAGCTCACATAGAGTAAATACTTATAAGTTAGTGGGTTAATTAGGAAGAGAGAACATATTTATTTAAGACTTGTAGTTTTTCTTAGGGTTCTGTTTCTTGCTACCTCAGTTCTTGATGCATGCAGATGGTAAAAAAAAACTCAATTGCTGAATTTAAAACAATTAAAGATAGAATTCTGCACGTCTTGATTCAAATTTCAGCAAAGATTAGGAACCCTGATCATCATCCAATCATGCCCAAACAAGTTTAATTTAACGAAGTAATAAAACTAGTAGGAGAATGATTAATTCCAGATTCATTAAAACAAATTCCAGCAATAAAGTGCTAACAATATCTCAAATGTAAGCCAAAGTCTCAAAGATGAAACATAGATCTAAGCGATAGTAAACCTAATGGATGAGACTCTTCAGAAGCCAAATACTTTGAACCCTAATTAAAATCAACAATAGGCCGGATTGGGAATGATGTTTATCACATGAAAATATCGAGGGACGATTCAAACTGTGCTTTGGTCAATGCTGGCCGCGATCAAAGGCTTCGTTGTTGTAGATGAATGGGCGGAAGAGGAGGTGTGGTTTGGAAGAAAAGGATGAAGAAGCCGAGACGATTTGATCTTAGAGAATGGATGATCTTTCGCGAAGTCGTAGACGAGGGCGTGGCGACGAGGAAGAAGCTTGCGGAGGGAAGGAGACTAGAATCCAGAGGATTCTTCGAATAAGGCGCCGAACAAGCGATTCCGCTTCTCCGTTTTAGGGTTTCAATTCATCATCAATCGTCCCTCTTCAATTAGGGTTTGTAGGCTTTATAGAGAGGGAAACAACAACGAAAAAGAAAATAAAGAGAGAGAGACACATCCGCACGGGAAAAGAGGGAGAAGGGGACGAGGGCACGCTTCCCGACGCGTGTCCGTGCAGGCCTTGCCGCAGGAAGAAAGAGACGGACGGGTGAGGGGGGGTTCGGCTAGGGTTTTAGGGTTTCTTGTCTCCCTTTGAATCTCATCCATTGAGATCTAATATCGACTTATGATCCTACGGTTAAAACCCAAACATAGAAATGAGTCAGTTCGGCATCTGTGGCTCGAACCGGATGCGAATATGGCTCGCACCTACCCAAACCAGAAATAAAAACATAAATAACTCAAGATCCGTCAGTCGGATCGACAGAAAGTAAAAAAGCAAAGTCATAAGTAATCAAAATAGCTCTTTAATGATGCAGACGGATTGGCGATCGGCTTCCTGGATCTTCGTTGGGAATACAAATACGCCATCAGCTGTGAAAATCTGTACGTAGGGCTCGTTTGCATCATGGCCCCCGGACTCAAAAGAACTCGACTCCTGTCGAGTAAGGTCCTGGATCCGGTGGAGGCTCTCCTGGAAGTAGTCACAACCTCTGCATTTGCTGCAACTGCTCTCCCGGGTCCGGTGGCCAAGTAATCAGCCTTAAGTACGCAGCGACTTCATCTGGCATCCCCTGCCCATTAACGTCAAGCGAAGACCTGAAAGTCAAAACCAATATCCTCCTCGGCACGAAAAGATCGTCAAGATATCTAGATAATTTCATGTGATAATAGTAATATAGGTTGACACGAAATTCAAAAGACATGATAGAAAAGGTTGCGGGAGCATAATATGTTGCGGGTCATTGGCTTGTGCAATAAGCTATGGTTTCTTTGAGAGGCCATGGTTTGCGGGTGCAATATGTGTTGCTCAAAGTGGCCTGCGCACGTGGCAAAACAAGTGGATTCTAGACTAAGAAGATATGTCATGCAATCATTGTCTGGACGCAGTGAATAAAATAAGAAATTAAATAACTCATCAAGCCACTTGTTATGACTTCGAAAAAGTAAAAATGATGGGCTTTTTGAAATCTGAAAGCATGGCTCATAAGTACCGAGCATTGAAAGGTGAACAAGCATAGCAAAATCTTCATTAATGCTCAATTCAACACTTGGTCGATAATATGGATGCACACGCGAATGGACTGTTAATGTAAAGATGTCAGGCAAATGATCAATGCGAGTGCAATTGATGCCTACAGAATCTAAATGCGATGTGCGTGCGATGGAATGCAAGATGTTGTCTAACCCCTTCTCAACTATTAGTGGATCAGAAGAACACCCTACTAAATTATCTGCAAATGGTGGTATGGGATGACTTTGACTCAGAAGAGTTTTAGGTTCATGGGATCGGTGTCTCTTAAACCACGTGGGCCATAAGGTGACGTTGATGCCGTCCTTAAGAAAAGTATAGGTGTTGGCTTTTCCGTGATGTAGTGCATCTCGGTCGAACTGCAATGGACGCCCAAGGATAATATTAGCTACTTCCAAGGGAAGGACATCACACCAAACCTCATCTCGATATTGCAGCCCAATTGACAACTCAACCAAACAACAATGAGTCACTAGTTTGCTCGTGGTGTTGTCTGACCAAGATGTTTTGTAAGGATGAGCCAATGGTTTGACTTTCCACTTCTTGCTTCTGACTATCCCTTCACTGATTAAGTTGGTGGTGCAACCTCCATCTATCAAGACACAAAGGTCCATGCCATTGACAGTGCAGACAGTTCGGAACAGCTCGAATCTCTAGTTCTTGCAATGTGGCTTTGGGGGTCCTCCACATAGCTCGTGGGGTAGTAACGCTTTAGGTGCCTGGGGTGATGGAGACTGGTGAATAACTAATAGTGGGGTAGTCACGTCATCCCCTTCCAAGACCAACTCATTAAAGTTTTCGCCCTCAGACTCATGACTGTCCTCTTCATTATCAGTGGTATTTGTCTGTGGATTGAATTGACGTCGAGGACTATCGGTTGACTTGTGACCCGGCTGGTTGCACTTGAAACACTTCATCATCCTCGGGTTGGTTCCTAAGACTCCTTTACCCTTCTCAGTGGGTGTAGGAACTGCACCAGCTACAGATGAAGGTCCAGGGATTGGTCTACTAACAGATCCGGATCATAGTTGCCAAATCGGGTGTTTTTTTGAAAAAAACGCGTATAGAACGCGTATCGATCCGAAGACGTAGTAAAAAGGAAAAAAACTCGTTTTTTTAAAAAAAACTTCCGTTAGCGTTTTATACGCGTTTAAAACGGAAAAAACGCGTATAAAACACGTATAAAACACATCGGGTTTGGTCCAGGTTTAAATTGGGTTCGGGTTTTATTTTATTCGTGCTTAATAAACGCATATGCTATATGTTTTGAACTTTTGATTACTTAATGTTGGAAAATGACATATATACATACTTGGTATAATTTTTAAGATTTTTTTTGTTTTTGCCGATGTTTTCAGGTTTTTTTCCTGTTTTCATCGTATCTTTCCGATTTTTTCCTTTGCCGTTTTTTTCCCGTTTTTCGACTTGGTAACTATGATCCGGTTGGTGCCCTAGTGTTGTCATATCGTCGGGACGCAGATCGGGAGTGGTGAGACTCAACTTTCTTAACCTGACGGTGTGTATCACTGACCTGATACAAGTCATGAAGGGACACCACCTCTTGAATTGAGGGCTTAAGACCATTGACGTATCTAGCGACGCTCTACTCTTCATCTTCATGCAGATCATTGCAAGCTTGGAGCTTGTAGAACTCGTTGGTGTAATTGTCCACCGACTTATGCTCTTGTCGCAGGTTTTGGAATTTTTGGAACATACTCTGTTTGAAATCAGAAGGGAGGAACTGTTGCATTTTTCCCCTCATGTGTGTCCAAGTGGAAATCTTGCCTTTCCCCTTTCTAACCCTTGTGGCCTGCAACTGTCTCCACCAGATCAGTGCATGACCTTTCAATTTGAGACTAAGAAACTTGTATTGTTTGTCTCGGGGTATTTCCTTCCACTCAAAATACTGATCGATTCTCTCTGCCCAATCTAAGAACTCTTCAGGATCCATCCTACCTTCAAACTCAGGAATTTCGATTTTGATACCCTGATCCCAGCCCCAATGGGATTTTGTTCTCCTATGAGTCTTCCTACTTCGCCTATCCGACACGTCAGATGAACTGACGCTATCACCTCCTGACTCAAGATCTAACTCACTATGCTCTGGAGACGCTCTATGATGCAGCATGATCAGCATCATCAGATCATCGCCGCATCTTCGGATCATCGCCAGAGACCTTTATTTACAGTCGTTTTTTATTTTATGCTTGGAGGACATTATCCATATGGGACTTGTTAGCCGTTTATTTCAGTTTTTGGCCATTTTCTATGTTTTTGGCCTAATTTCAGCACTTAGTACTATTTATGTTCTTGCCCAATTCGTGGGGGATGTCCATGATCTCATCCGAGGGTTTTTCGGATTGAATCCGGGTCTTCTCGGGTGAGTTTCTGCATGTTATTAATAAAAATCTGGGTGTGTGTGTTTGCGGGGTCCCGACGGACGAGATTATATCTCGAAACCGACGGTTAGATAGCAAAATAACTCAATTTAGATGACGTGGCAGCATATGGGCTTCAATTAGGGACTAAATGGGCTTATCTTAAGCCCAATAGGGCTTCCCATTGAGTGCCGCTCCTCTCTCTCTCCCTTTTCCCGTGAACCACCCGCCCGTTACCCTTGTCCGCGCGGATCCCGAGGCGTCCGATCCCTCTTCCGTTCCCTGTCTTCTCTCTCTCTTCTTCTTGTTTCTCTCCCTTTTCTTTGCCTTTCTTAGGCCATTGCATCCTCACCATCGATCCTTAATTCCTTTTTGATCTTGGACATCCAAAGAAAAATCCTAATGCTACAAAAAGATGAAGAAAAGAGGAGAGCTCAGATTTTTGATAGTTGCTGAAATTCGTGCCTCTTTGTTAGAGCTTCCGGGAGAGACTCGTGTCCCCAACCCTCGCCGCATCCGCGACTTCGCCTCGTGAAGGCCTTGGCTTGTTTTTCCGAAGGATCCGGCTTCTCTCGACTTCCGGCCTTGCTCCGTGTGCGGGATCATCGACGCATCCTTGCAATCGACCCACGGCGGGAAATCCCATGCAGTATCTATCCTTTACCTTATTTTCCCATCGCATCCGCATCGTTTTTCCTTTGTTTCCATTGCCTCCGCTCCGCATCGTAGCCGTAACCGCCCCGTTTCATCGCTAGTTGAAGCCCTAACATATGCCTACTCATTAGATTTGCTATCTTTAGTCTGTCGGTCACCCTTGCAAGCATATTTAGCCTTTTTTTTTATAAAATCTGAAGCAAAATTACCTCTGAAATTCAATATCTACTGCTGTGATTATTACTATCGTATGCTGAAATTCGTCTGAATGATAATACTGCATCTTTTATTGTTAAATCTTAAACCTGCTTTATGTTAACTGCATAGACTTTTAGTACTGCGTGAGATAATTTATGTTTGCTGTCATTTTGAGTTATACGATGCTATATTGATCACTAAATCTTAGTTATTGACCAAAGGGAACCCTAAAAGGGTTTAAGGTTGTAGTGCACCTTATCGACGCCTGCATCAAGTTGGTATCAGAGCTCGAAAGAACCTGTTTGGGTTTTTTTTGAGTGTTGAATTTCAGCCAACCCTCATCTTCTTCTTTGCTGATTTTTCATAACGCATAATCTTGCGTGCTTGAAATTGCATCTAGTGTTAGGATTGCATCGTGTGAAACAACTGCAATTGCATATCCTTTGCATATCTCATAATCCATGGCTGATCGTACCCATCTGCACCGGGATGCCTGGAATTGGGGACGTTTTTCTCGAGGACCACAACCTCGTGGTGCTTGGCAAGAGGCGACCCAAAATACGTTGGATCGACATGCAACCTTGTTGCAAGAGATCACTGATAGGCTGGGATTACTATTACAAGATAGAGGCGTCAACCCTTATACCCGACCGGTCAAAGAGGACCCAGGAGGGGCAGAAGCCAATCCACATGCCGAGGGTCATAGGGTCGAAGAGCAAGACCGAGACCAGGGCTTAAATCGAAATCCGATTCCAACCCCACCTCGGAACCAGAACCAAGCCTTACCTCGGAATCACAACCGATACCAACCGCACGAACGAAATCGAGCTGACTATCTTGACTCGCCCCCTGAGTCTGAAGCTGAGTTGGACGAGTCCGACGTAGAGTTCGAACGAGAGTACGTTCAGTTCGGTCGTCCTAGAAACCCTAGAGAGCAGCATGCGCGTGATCAGCACGGCATGGAAGAGCGCCTTGTGCGAGCCCTTGAGAGATCCCAAGGTTATGGAGTCCGAGTTGACATCAATGACTTTAGGGGAAGCCATGATGCTGACGCATTCCTTGACTGGATAGAAAGCGTGGAGCACTTCTTTGAATGGAAAGATCTCCCTGACGATCGAAAAGTCAAACTCGTGGCAATTAAACTGAAAGGAGCCGCTTTGGTTTGGTGGCGAGAGTTGCAAACAAGTCGCCTTAGGAAAGGGAAACAAAAGGTCGCAACGTGGGTCAAAATGCGTGACAAGATGCGACTGAAGTACCTTCTTCCTGACTACCGTACCTCTCTGTACCAGAGGTTGCTTAGCCTGAAACAAGGCAATCGAAGCGTACAGGAGTACACTGAAGAGTGTGACATCCTGACCATTCGTAACGCCATCCCGGAAGACGATGAACAGAAGGCTGCACGCTACGTCTCGGGATTGCGCTATCAAATTCAGGACGCGCTAGCAATGCAGACCATCCTTACTGTGATGGAAGCATCTAGACAAGCTCTCAAGGCTGAGAAGAGAGAGACGGACGGGTGAGGGGGGTCTTCGGCTAGGGTTTTAGGGTTTCTTGTCTCCCTTTGAATCTCATCCATTGAGATCTAATATCGACTTAGGATCCTACGGTTAAAACCCAAACATAGAAATTAATCAGTTCGGCATCTGTGGCTCAAACCGGATGCGAACATGGCTCGTACCTACCCAAACCAGAAATAAAAACATAAATAACTCAAGATCCGTCAGTCGGATCGATAGAAAGTAAAAACCAAAGTCATAGGTAATCGAAATAACTCTCCAATGATACAGACGGATTGGGGATCAGCTTCCTGGATCTCCGTAGGGAATAAAAATACACCATCAGCTGTGAAAATCTGCACGTAGGGCTCGTCTGCATCAGTTCTCCTATGAAGAATTTCCGTGAAGGGCAGTTTGTATTGATTTTACATGTCTTTGATGGTTAACTTGTTTTTGATAGTCAAGTTACTACCTACTGGTACAACTGCATTGGTACCACCCCCCCAGCTAGGGTTCGAAACATACCATTGCAACTGCATCTTTTCTGCTGATGTGGCCATACTTGCTCAATGGGAGAATTCATGGCCCGCAGGATTCAAACTGAGGTCCTGTGCCCAAAGGGTGCAACGTAACACCAACTGTGCTAACAGTTGGGTACTTTGATGGTTAACTTGAAGCTAGATTGATCCTGTGCAAGTTGATAACTAGAATCAGAAGTTATTGAGAATTTAACATACTTGTTTAATGTGCTTGTGCAATGTACCTACTAATTTAGGTTCTTACCCTTTCTATAATGCACATTGTTTCTTTACATCTCCTGCACTTTGCTGGAACTTGGTTTTTTTTTATCAGCGTCAGCTTTTGATTTGACAGGTTTTGGATGGTACTGGTGAGCAGCAACCCACATTACTCTTGCTTGTGCACCTTCTTAATTCGTTAACAATTGCTCTGGAAAAAGCTGGTGAAGAAAAATACATACTACTTAGCAAGGTACTGTGGATCATCAATGAAATTAGCTTGTGTTCTAACTTCTTAACTACAACTATCTCGCAATTTTGAATAGTCACCTAGTTGGGACCTTGGGATGTGAGTTGTACTCAGAAAACAATGGCAATTTATAAAACATTGTGAGCTTTGAAAAAGACTTGGCTGATATGTACCAAATAAATTTTAATACTTTTTCAAAAATATGTAAATATTTCTGAATAATTGGACTTTTGGAGAAGAAAAATGATAGCATGTCGTGTTACACTGTGATACAGAATTAGATCTAACTGATGTAGCTTTGATACTAATTTATGAAGGGATTGGTATACTTTTATGACAATGCCTTTGTGGATCGAATAAAGATGGAATGATGTAAATCCCATTCACAAAAGAGAGGTGAGGAGCGTGAGAGATAATTTCAGAATAAGGGATGAAATACGATGAAAATTAACAAGCAACATTGCTGAAAATCTGTAATAAATATCTTAAAAACTCAATACATGTGTGCAATACTCATCTATTTATGATTTTCATGACATGACTTTTATAACCTATCCAGCACTGAAATACTAAACTATGGGAAGTGGTAGAGTAGGTTTATTATCTCTTGAAGTCTCTCTTCTTCTGAGTTTCTGAAGTTTTCTACAGTTTTTGGTTAATATTCTGTATTTCAAGTAAAAGAGGAACTTGGAATTTGGAAACACATTAAATAAGAAATATTATCTACTTGAGTTTTCTTTGAAGATTCATTACTCAATAAAATAGTGCTGATTTGGCCCTCCTCTTACATGTGGTTATAACTTTATATAACCTTCAAAACCAATTTCAATTTTAATAGACTTAGAACTTTTTTATTTGAAAGGTAAATAGACTTAGAACTTCCCTGACCGAATGCAGTATCAAACAAAGACACTTCTAAACACTTTCCTACTGAAATATAACTTCTTAACTCACCTTGAACACTAAAAAATAAAAAGTCTCTGAAAGTTTTATTAAGTTCAATGGCTATGGAAGTTTATGTTGGGTAGGTGTCCTAGATAAATTGTCAAAACCTCTAGAAATCCTTATTGAATCGGAATCCCTACATTTATATCGAATCTTATTGGAATTAGAAATTGAGGTCACTTGGAAAGCTATCCTAAAATAACTTTAAAATTAAACCATAACTATCACTATCAAGCCATGTCCCTTCTACTTGGCGCCGTCTTTATGAATCCTTCTTCGCCATAACTTTAGAATTAAAAACAAAGGACAAAAAAATAAATACTAAGAATTAACTTAAAATTATTTAAATTGACACCTATTTTACAACATCCTCTAAATGAAATACTCCAGTTTTCTTTCATGTCAGTGGCAAGTTTTAGTATCCTCACTTGCTGACCATTACACATGAGGGCATGGTATCTATTAGTTACAGATTGTACCATTTAGTGAACTGAAATGGAATGCGGCAACTTTTGTTTGTCGTGTGGTAGAGCTGCTTTTAATCTAGTTTTTCTATTATGGAGAATTGTGTAGTTACAATAATATATGTGGAGCTATTCTTTTGATATATTCCAGATTCAAGGCATTAATGAACTGTCAAGGCAGGAGGTTGATGAAGTTATCAGTGTATGGAATAGACAAGATTGTATATCTTCTTATGATAATATCCGGAAAAGGTAATGATATCCCTGCAGTTTGAGATAAAGTTAACATCAAATAACTTAGCATTATTCTACTAGTTGTTTTATGTTGCTACAACCACTGTGGAAGTATGTTACTGAAATTCAAAGTGCAATGTTCCCTTTATTAGGTTCTCTAGATGCGTAGCAGGTCTTTTATGGGCTGTCTCTACATTAGTGTATCTTGGAACATACATATGTTAATGACTAGATAAATGTTTTTTTTTTTTGCTTTTGAGGGCCTTTAAGCATAGTCACCAAGTCTGAAGTCGGGTAAAAATTTGCTAAGGGAGAAGTCAGAAAAATCGGACAAAAGTCAGGAAAGTACTAGCCTAATTATAAAAGTAGGACCAAGGACCATTCTGTTGACCCCATTTTACTAAAGGAGAGTGGTCAAAATGATTCAATTTGTTAATGAGAAGTTGATGAAAGGCTTCCTAGCTGTATCGCATACAAACGGTAGAATTATAAAACATAGTTATATGTAAATGTTCCAACAATTTTTTTGCAGTACATGACGGGATTAAATAGCATAAATTAAGATTAAAACGTGAAGATCGTGATATTTTAACAAAATCATGAATTTTTCAAAAAAATCAGAGAAGAGTCACATAAAGCAATTTACTAAATAAGTAGCGTTTGAATCATGACTTATTCAAAGATCGAAGTTTTAGATTTTTGTTATCTTCATGTTGTGAGCCACATTGTTAGGAAATCATCTTATTATCGAAGGCCAGACACTTGGGAATTGGGTGTTTGGTACCTGCATGGATCATTAGTAATGCGAAAGGAAGTACCATATACGACGAGATGGGTTAGGGAATTAGTGACATGAGAAGGCTCACACGCTCTTCTAAAATCAGTATTTTGTTGGATATTTTACGAAAAACTAAATTGATGACAATATGACAGGACTCCTTGGGGACTTAATAGTTCTAGACAAGTTTAAGCTATGTTAGGGCACTTTTAGATCGAAGAAATCTTGAAGGAAAGAGTGCATCTAGTTTGATAACTGACCAATTTTTTTTTAATGCACACAGGGCATCAATCTGGACCATGCACATCGCCTTTTTTTTATCTTCTCCGTTGCCTCTTCATAATCGTCCCTCTTGTGAACCCATAAAATCTCTTGATAACGCCCGATTTTGTCCTGAACGTCGTGCCCCTTTGCAGATCTGTTTATCTTAATTTTTATGGGAGAATATGATTGTTTGTGCTTGTTTTACTATAGAAAACAGTTACTGCCCTGATTTCATTGCATGCTCATATTCATGCAAAGCCTAAAGCCAAAAACCCCATTGAAGAGCAAAATACAGCTTGATATTTTCATAAAATCTGCATGCAAAGTTTCAACCATAACTTTAGGTCTAGTGATCCAATTGAACTCAAGCTGGACCAGTCCTTCCTCTCATCTATACCCACACCTCCACCAATTTTTGTCAAGATCGTAAAAACTGATGAAAAGACAAAATTATCCTTGGCTCTCCTAATTTTTAGAATAGTTGGCTACAGATCCCTATATATATGGGTCAAGATCCATATATCCATAAATTTTGACTCGTACTTTTACCTATCATTCATACCATTGGATAAAGGTTTCAGAATTTGCTGATTTTTTGCGAGGAGGATCACATTGCCTTAGATTGCATGTTCACAAAAAATCAGCACATTCTAAACTTCTAGGTGTCCGTGTATCAATGTGCTCCTCAAGTTATCGGTTAAAATGGACGGTCGCTAAAGATTTTTAGATTTGATCTACTTGAAGTTTTTAGAATTTTCTAATTTTTTGTGGGTGTACAATCTAAGGCAACTTGATCCTCCTCGCAAAAAATCAGAGAATTCTAAAACCTTTATTCAACGATTTGGATGACGGGTAAAAGTATGAGTAAAAAAATGACGAGTCTACCGATCCTGACCCTATATATATGTATGTGTGTGTGAGAACCATAGAAAGGAAAGAGTTTGTTAAGTTTTTCATATTCTTAAAATTCTATAATTAGTCGTTGCAAAATGTCTAAAAAGTTTATCAAAGAATAAATTCAGTTGAACAAACATGTCATGAAAAACATGCTGATTTTATAATTTTGGATTCAAATCTATCCTCTTTGCTTTTATTCCTATAATAGCACGTTTGCTTATTTCGAATCCATAATCAAACACCTATTGGGAATCATTTTATAGCACAACTTCAGTTCCTATCACTAGGTGTCAACCTGATTCTGAGTTCTTTTTTTTTCATCCTATTTCTCTTTGTCATCTTTACATTTTTTAGGTTCTTTTAAAAGGATTATTCTTCCTTGGTTTCTTTTGGGTTTTTATCTCCTTTGGTTACCTTTTCTTCTTCCTTTCTCCCCCTCTATTGGTTCTTTTTTGTGAAAACCAGTCGTTTCTAATCTTCTTACCTAATTGTTTACACATGACAAGACTTGTTCAGTCGATTCTCCATCACAAACTTTAGCTTAAGAGTTCATCTACTATGAATCCACCTATATATATATATATATATATATATATATATATATATATATATATATATATATATATATATATATATATATATATATATATATATATATATGTGACGGTTACTCTTACTCATATAGTTACCTATGATCCGGGCCCTCCATTCGATCCCGACGTACGGTTCGGATTAGATGGGGAATTAAAGCATTGGTGTCCGCAATTAAATGCGGGCTTTTAATACACACTTTTAATACGGGCTTTTAATACGGGCATTTAATGCGAACACTATTGCTTTAACTCCCCATCTAATCCGAACTGTACGTCGGGATCTAATGGAGGGCCCAGATCATAGGTAACTAACTATATCAGTAAGAGGCCATTAGTAAGAGTATCCCTTCCCCCACCTACCCACCCACACACACACACACACACACACACACACACACACACACACATATATATATATATATATATATATATATATATATATATATATATATATATATATATATATATATATATATATATATGGGGCATGCTATAATGCGGCACTGCACCGCAGCCGTCTGATGCACGCAACGGTGCATCAGACGGTTGCGGTGCGTTGCCGCACTTACCGCATTATAGCATTTCTCATATATATATATATATATATATATATACGAATGTTTGAATGCGGCATGTAAATGCGGTAATTCAATTTAGATGTACCTATTGGTTTTGGAATGTGCTGATTTTTTGTGGATGTGTTATCCATACCATGGATATAACATGCACAAAAAATCAGCACCTTCGAAACCTGATAGGTGCTTCTTTGCCACAGGGTTAAACACACATCCCCAAAACTCTAGATAGAGGTTTCAGAATTTGTTGATTTTTTGTGAGGGTGATAACCTTGCCTTAGATAGCACGACAGCAAGAAATCAACACATTCTAAAACCTATAGACTGATCAAATGTTCTCTTCAATTTAACCGATAAAATTCACGATCGGTAATGATTTTTAGATTTGATGCATCTAAAGGGTTTAGAATGTGCTGTTTTTTTATGGATATGCTATCTAAAGGGAGATGATCATCCTTACAAAAAATCAATAAATTCTGAAACCTCTATCTAACAATTTGGATGATGTGTGTCTAACTCTGTGGCAAAGTAGCGTGTCATCTCTATCCTTACAAAGTAGCGTGAAACCTCTATCTAACAATTTGGACTTGAACTATTTTTCGAAATTAGTTTGTCCTGCATCTAGAAGTCATCTCTCAAGAAGGACTTATGTCAAAGTTCCCCATAGTTGGGTACATCATTTAAATACTATTTTCTTTTCCATATTTTCTTAGTTTTGTGCGAACGAATATGATGGATATTTTGAAGCTTTGTAATCGTATTCTTTTTCTTTCTTTTGTTTTGTAACAGGAGGTACATTGCAATGGTAGAAATGTGCCACATGGCTGGTAACAGAGATCAGCTTATTACTTTGTTGCTTCAGCTTGCAGAGCGTGTTTTCAATATCCTCCTAATTCATTTTCAGGATGAGTACGACTTTTTCTTGTTGTCATTTAAGGTTGCTCTCTAGGTTAACTAATCTCAGACGGTGGGGGGCAAGACTCGCACTAGCCCCCTACATTTGAATTTCACTTACTTGGAAAATTGGAGGCTGCAATATACCCATTTAATGGTTAAATAACGTTTTGGTGGTGACTTCCTTAAATTCAATTGTTTTAGTCGGATAATAAAAATTCCGTTGATGCTTTAGTATTGTTTTGTGTAATTCTATGATCACTTATGCAGTGTGAAACTTGACAGGAAGACTGATTCCGGAGATGTTTCTGTGTTGTGTGGGAAGCTACATCCAACTTTAGAAAGACTTCAGCATTTAAGAGAGGTATGCATTTTGCTTCTTTGGTGCATTGTCTAACTAGTTTCTTTTGCCAGAATTTGAAACAGCATGATTGCACAAAAAGTTTCCTATGATTTGGGAACACGGACACGAGTGTCAAGTGTCGGCACGAACACGGGTGTCAGACATGACAAAATCATACAACTTGGATATGATCATAGTTACCAAATCGGGCGTTTTTTTGAAAAAAACGCGTATCGATCCGAAGACGTAGTAAACAGGAAAAAAACTCGTTTTTTTGAAAAAAACTTCCGTACGCGTTTTATACGCGTTTAAAACGGAAAAACGCGTATAAAACACGTATAAAACACATCAGGTTTGGTCCAGGTTTAAATTGGGTTCGGGTTTTATTTTATTCGTGCTTAATAAACGCATATGCTATATGTTTTGAACTTTTGATTACTTAATGTTGGAAAATGACATATATACATACTTGGTATAATTTTTAAGATTTTTTTTTGTTTTTTCCGATGTTATCACGTTTTTTTCCCGTTTTTCCCGTTTTCATCGTATCTTTCCCATTTTTTCCTTTGCCGTTTTTTTCCCGTTTTCCAACTTGTTACCATGGATATGAGGACACATATATATAGGATATATACTTTAATTAGGTATAAATAATACTTAGCGAAAATATGATTAACCGTGCATGTGATAAGAGGAAGGAAGAGACCTCAGGTTTGCCAGTCGAAGGCCGTAATTAATGCAATGGGTAAAAACTCTAAAATAAAAAACCTCGACTCTGATATGAGCCTCTTTTTAGTTAATGATGGATGTGATGGAATAATAGATCAATCACGTAGCACATGTAATGTTGCTGGTAGTCCTAGACAGAGAAAGAAACAAATTCTCTTCAATAACACAATATATTAATGTTGCTTATGGACCGACATAGAAATAGAAACAAATTATAGTCGGTAATGCAACACAGATAATGCGTTTAGCACGAAGTCACATGACCCACATACTACGACCTCCATTGATGGCTCCTTGATTATTGTGATTTATTCTTTCCAAAGGCTTGGTGATTTTCATATTTGAAGAGAGATCAGAAGTTTCCTAACATAGTTTAGGTCCCTTCATGACAAAGCAAGCTTTGATTCATTCCATAATGAGGTTGCGATATCGCTTACCAATATTTACTCTGCTTTCAAAGGCTTGTTCATTGTTGTTTGTGTGCTTTTATGATAGCTGTGTATTAATCCGATATCGTTCCATGCATGTAAGTATATGTCCATATTCCATGTTTTCTTGTAGTGTGTGTCCCTATTAAGTTTATATGAGAGATTCTTTGCTGTGCTCCTAATTGTAGGGCATTGGAACAAGGGCCAACGATTCCGGATGTGGATTCACTTGATTTCTTTTGCTCGTCTTCTTTCCTGAATGTTGTAATTTTGTTATAAAGAATTGGTATTTTTTCATATAGTCCCCCCTGTATACTAGGCTAATTGCATACTAACCTCTGGAAAAATTCATATTTATATATTCACCCCTGAAAACTAGATTTCCTGCCTCTGAAAACTAGGAGGGCTATATGCAAAAATCCCTTAATTAAAATGTCCATACATCTAAACATTATGAGCCTGCCTTTATGTACAATGTCTGAAGGTCCATGCAACCCGGGTTCTGATCCTTTCAGTGATATGCATGTTGTTTTCACAGGATAAGATCGGGCACGGTCTGAAGTTGTTCCACAGATCCATGAGCGCACTCAAGGAAATATCGATTAGGCATCTAGCCCCTTAGGAGAAGAGACATGTGATTCAAAGATTTTGCTGCCTTTCTAAGCCGGTAACGAATCTAGCATCGGTTATATCTGTGGTTTGTTTCCTTTTTGCCGGTAAGATTGGTGTTGGTGACAACGGTGGCGGACGCAGGAACTCCTATATTTAAAATTTCTGGGGGCCATTTGTAAGCAATTTTTTTTAAAAAATTTCAAAACTTCAAAGGGGCGTCTAAAATTTTTGTCAACTTGGGGGGGGGGGGAGGAAGGGTGCGGCCCTCCTCAGCTCCCCCTTGGTTCCGCCCCTGGGTGACAATCCGAGCAAGATCACCAATGTATGAATTATCAATAATTATGGCGTAGTCTTCCCTTATCCTTGTATATACTTCTTTAAACCGTCGAATGAAGAGAATTTGCCAAACGGGTTTCACATGAAGCGGCTGTTACAGATTTGGCATGAAAGACGATACACCGATTTGTGAGCAGCTGAATACTTTTAATAGTCACCATTGTTTTTATTTTACTTTAGGTGCTCGTTCTTCATCGTCTGTATTATAGTTTTACTAGCATTTGGTGGTTGCTATTGTATATGGAAAAGAAATCCTTGCGCCGAAGGATGTAGCTGCGACTTTTTTTTCGCTGAATGAGGCGCAGTTTTTTTTTTCTCCGAATGAGAAGGTGATGAGGGTTTTTTTCTAGTTGCTTTCGCGGGTTTTGACGCTTCTTCATGCTGTTGGGACTATGAAATTCAAGATGTTTGGTGGAGCAATGTGTACTTCAAGCGGTGTGCGGTACATAACGAAGGCACATAGGATTCTGGATGAGGTTTAAGCGGAACATTAGTTCCTCGTGCTATTGACTTCGGTAGAGCAATGTATTCCAAAGAGTCCACTAGAGCATTGTTGCAAGCTAAGAGAGTGGATTTCAGTAAACCTCAAATATATATATCGTTGACAGCGCAGGTGGCTGAAAGGATTTTTCATGTTCTTCCCATTGGTTGGCATTTATAATGAAACTAGTAAGAAACCTGAGCAATGCCCGGATTAACTTGACACATGCCACTTAGCATAAATGGCATCATAGGCCGAAAATCGAAGTGTGCAAGCAGAGTGAGAGCCATTCACACGTTGTGATTCACTTGATAGTGAGAGAGAGAGATAATACTAATAAATTTCTTGATTAATATCATTAAATATCATTGTGTGAGTATTTTTCATATTTATAGTAGGTTTTAATATGATTTATGATGGAGAGCTGTGTTCACATATGGAAGAAGGATTCTGGCTCTTCAAAAGTTGTTCATGTGTCACAACACCCGAAGAGAGGGCTCCATTTTAGTATTATACTATTAGATTAGATGTGAAAGGATGTTGGGGTTAGGGCTATTAGAAGCGCTCCCCAATCGGGATTTCTATATGGGTCTATTCTTTTGGTGAGAAATAAATGGGATATGAAATACGTTTGCTCGAGAAATTGATGGGCAAGGACAATGATGTCTCAGCAAATTCCGTGTTTCGAGCATTTGTTCTCTAATTGGACCGTGATACCAATTGGGCTGGTATCACAGTTATACCAAAGTATTTGTACAACATGGGACCAACACTACAACGGCTCGGCGAGGTTTGGTCGAAAAGTTCGGCTAAACCAATGCTACGAAATATCCTTACAATGTGGGACGAAGACTTATTTCGCACCCCAAATACAAACACATGAGATGTAAGGAAACCGCTGAGAATTACATCAAAGCTGATGATCAAGGTCTGCAGCTGCTGCACCTTCTCTAATCAAGGCAGGGAACCGCCGGGACGACCAGTCCGTTCGAGTGTCCACGGACGTTGAGGCAGTAGGATCTTGGCAGATCTCGACTGCCGTCCAAGGTGAAGCTCACCTCCTGGAGTACGATGTCGCTGCAAGGTACGTTCTGGCTGCATGCGAGGCTGATGGCCACGTCAGTGGACGCCGACCCGTGTAGGTTAATGAACCTCACGTCGCTCACCGCCACCGATGACGTCTGAGCCATTGATCGAAATAAATTTAAAGAAAAAATCATCGGTTAATCGAGGTAATACATAGTAAATTGCGTCCCTTTAGTGAGAAAACAGCAGCAGCAGCAGACAATATGTATGTATATGTGCATGTATGTATGTATGTTGCGAGTAGTTACTTTATTAGGGCAGCCCCCTTGAGGACAGTAAAATTGATCGATAACTATGGGGGTCTGGACTGATGTACAATTGATGTTCTCGAACAGGACATCTCTGGCAAAACCAGACCCTCCCTGCATCGCACGGCAGCAGATTTGTGCATCAAGATTCGTGCTCGTAACAAGATGAGACTGACGAGTCTTTGTTTTACCTGCCATGTCTTGATCCTCACACCGGTCATGGCCTGAAAAATGTAGCTGTCGGAGACGTGGATATGTTCGACCATGTCTGTGGAGCTGGACCCTCCCAAGCTTCCAACGCTGTGAACCAACTCATGAAGTCAGGTTAGCTCAATCCTAGGACCACAGGCCAACTAGGATCTGATTGGGTGGGATTTTGGTTCTGAGAGACCAGAATCCCATAATCCTAAAAACGGCTACTTCGGACCCCAGGCCTTGATTTTGGGCTCCAGAAAAATGGCTCCCCGTAGTATATTTTGGACTGTACAAAAAAACACTTTTTGGGATCCAACTGTATCCAAACATTCTCTCTGATTTTTTTAGGATTCTAGGCTCCCTGAGTCCAGAATCCGGAACGTATTCAAACAAACCCTAAGATTCTGGAAGGTAAAAATCTCCAAAAAAATGTATAAAGCCTGCTGTTAGGAAGAGAGAAGGTTGTCTGTTTGGATACAATCGGATTCTAAAAAATATTTTTTCAAAAAGCCAAAAATTCATTAAAGCCAAAATCGAGGGTCTGAAATTTATCACCCAAACTGAATCAAACACTATAAGCTATGCCAACCAATTTTTTTTTTGAAAAAATGGAATAAATAAATTGGCGGATCGGATAAACCTGATGCCGTGGCCGGGCCCACATGTTATGCCGCTGATATTGACGTCGGAGCTTCCAGGCCCAATTGCTATACAATCATCTCCTGTAATCACATTTATTTCAAAATGGAAATAGGTTGTTAGCATTAATCTCTATATGGAAAAAATTTTACGACAAAACCATAGAGATTACGATGAGAAAATATGAAAAAAGCAGTGCAAATCATTAAGCGATACGTATTTTCGTGTATCTCGTCATATTACTAAGATATATATGATTAAAAAAAATCTTAAAATATGGAAAGATATTTAAAAAAATTAAGAAAAATAAGAAACAAATAGAGATTCTCATTTGAAATAAATATATATATATATATATATATATATATATATATATATATATATATATATGAGGAATGGGATGCTGCCTATCAAAGCAGCATTTTTTGCTGCTTTGAGACATTGTTTGACCATCCTAGAAGTTTTGGAATTTGATAAAATTTGGTGAGGGTGTTGTCTAGGGTAAGATGATCATCCTCACAAATTTTTATCAAATTCCAAAACTTCTAGGGGGTTCAAATGGTCGAAGCAAAATCAGTCGTCTGCAGTCACCGTTAAAATCTGCAGCATTTTGCTTCGACCATTTGACCCTCTTAGAAGTTTTGGAATTTGATGAAAATTTGTGAGGATGATCATCTTACCCTAGACAACACCCTCACCAAATTTCATCAAATTCCAAAACTTCTAGGATGGTCAAACAATGTCTCAAAGTAGCAAAAACGCTGCTTTCATAGGCAGCATCCCATTCCTCTATATATATATATATATATATATATATATATATATATATATATATATATATATATATATATATATATATATATATATATATATAGACGAATGATAAATATGTACAATATTTGTAGACTCACTCAATATTTCAAACTCTTACCGGTTCCAATGGTGGAGCCGAGCACTTGTACGTGCCGGGACTCGTAGATTAGCACGCCATCCGTGTTGGGGCTGTTTGCTGGTGCTGTTATGGTTACACCAGCTATGCGAGCCGCAACGCTCTTGTATACGGTCAGATGCTTGCTCGGGCTGTTCTTGATCTTTATACCGCTCACTTGAAGAAGGTTGCAGTACAAAAACCCTATAGTCTGATCATCACGAACAAGGTGATATATAGCATCAATAGTTGTGTTCATGCGCTTTGCATCATATTTTGCTCGATATTTTGCGAAATATTTTGATTTTTACATACCCTTGTGTTACGGGCTAGAAAAGAAATATAAAAATAAAAAAAAACTTTTTTGAGGATGCTCAGAAAAAAAAAAAACTAAAAATAATTATACTCAAACCCGATCGACCCCAAACAGTACGTTTAGTTGTAAATCCGATACATGTGCTAATTGGCTTAGCATAGCAATGATTAAGACCGATTAATTTGGCTTAAGAGAGAAGATGGTGCTTACATTAGGAGCGAAGTTGCATCTCTGTATAATAGGAGGAGAAACAAGAAGAAGAGATAATGAGTTATCGCGGATGGATCGATAATCGTCGGATAAAACAGAGGAGAGGGTCGGAGGGTGCACACTTTTTGAGCCAAGCAATCCCACCAGATCGAGCCTCTGCCATCAATCTGGCCCGACCCGTACACTGCGAGCCTATCTAGATTGATGAAGGTGAGCAACGTAGTCATAACGTTCGTCCATAGCCCGTTCGGCGCCACGATATTTCCACTGACCTGCATAACATATTTCCACGTCATTCTTGATGTCAAATGATTTCACGTCAAACTAATAGTTGGTTGTGAAATTCTGCTCAACCCTTGTATAAAGTTTTTTTGAACAATTAATTCTTGGATGCCCCGCGTAGGGCAGGAACCTCCTGCCTCAGCTGATGTGGCAGCAAAGTATTGGTGAAGAGACGTAAGGGCTTGCCCTGATGGTTCGCACCCTCCTCTCGCAGAAAAGATTCTAGGTTCAGAGTCTCAGTATGGAATTCGGACTCGGATTTTCGTTAACAGGTAAGAAATAGACGGAAATAAATTGGAATGTAACAATAACAATAAATATGATAGTTGTAATTTGGATGATGATGATTTTTTTTTTTGGTAATCAGATGATGATGATGATATGAAGTCGGAGGGGTTGCTTAATTAATACCTCGATGTGCATATTAGAGCTGCAGGGACCTCCGAAGAGTACTTCACTCAACAAAAATGTTCGTCCCGAAGGGATGAGAAGGGTCGGAGACAAAGGGTTTGTGCAAGCATCTCCCCAAGCTCTTAGAAAAGCCTTTAAAATCAACAAATCATTAATTATATAACTGATTGTTAGATACCCTCACATCCCAAAACCAGGGTCGTAACACCACAAGGCTAGGCCTGGACCGACGATCCCCCCTCTTGTGCGGAATGCAGGGAGAGGCACAACCTGGCCCTTCTTGAACCGAGTCTGGGTACAAGAGGGTTTAGGATCTGAATTTGTCCAAATACCTTTGTGTCATCTGTGTAGCCATTTCCAACGGCGCCATAGTTGATGACATTGTAGACGGGACTCCTCGCTTGAACCAAGCGAAGAGCTACGATCCATAACATGACCAATCTCGTGATGTCCTGCAACGATCGACAAATATTAACCCAAAACCGTTAAATAAATTTCAGGAAGAGATTGAAAATTGTGACAAGTAACCCTAGAGAGAGAAATTCATAGAAGAAGAAAAGGCTATCATGAAGAAGAAGATCGAAGAAAGGAGAGTGATGGCCAGGTTCTGACCATGTTTCACTATATATGAAGGAGCTGGTGGATGTCGGGTTCTGACATGCCCTTTATATAGGGTCCAAGGATGCATTTTAAGTACCTTTACGTAGAAAAGATGCATGCGTGCATGCATGCATGCATATATTACGTACCAATCCAGTCACGTACAATTACATGTATGGTAAGATGGTTGAAGATGCTGTCGGGGTAGTAATATGGGCATGGCGGGCCAGGGTGGTATACTGGTTATATACTAAAGGTGGCTGCATTCATGGCAGTGCTTTGGTACTTTGGGGAATGAAAAATTGAATGGGAAGAATGGTTAGCCTTACTTTAATTGGTAAACAAATGAAAGGAATGTGAATTATATCTTCTTATCATATTATAATTAGGGCTGACAGCCAATCAACATTGATTTCATGGTTGGATCACCAATGATCCAATATATGATGGAAAGATGCATGCATGCATGGTTGGCCGATGCATGGCATGCATGCCCAAAGAATTTCAGAGATGTCTTTTGGATCTGTGAGGGCTTACGTTGCAATGAGAAAATTTGGACTACATTTTTTTCTAGTGTTTCTGAAATTGGGTGTTGTAATTTTTTTTAAAAATTAATTAGGGCACAAAGAGGGTGAGAGACGATGGAATTGGGGCGTTACGGAAAGAGATCATGGCTGGCGGTCAAAATTAGGAAACACAGAAATAGATTGAAAATCCTTGATATTTTTTATGGATGTTATTGTTATTGATTAAAGGTAGGGGTAGCAAGGGCATTACGATACATCTAAAACATTATAAGTCTGTGTTTATGTACAACTAAGACTGATTCATGTAATGCACGAATGATTACGATGTTGCTCGATCGGATCGTACATCCGGCACTGCTTCCCCATTGTGAGGAGAGAGAGAGAGAGAGAGAGAGAGAGAGAGAGAGAGAGAGAGAGAGAGAGAGAGAGAGAGAGAAATATGTTTAATTATAAAAAAAATTAAATGGGGATAAAAAGGAGTGTTCTAAAAAGGTGCTAGGCGGGCCCCCACCGCCTCGCTTAGGCCCTAAGCACTCCAGAAAAGCGGCCAAGCTCCTAGGCAGAGCAAGTCGGGGCAAGGCGGCTGCCTAGGCGGTCTAAGCGGGGCAAGGTTGTCACCTAGGCGGGCTCAGACTGGCCAGGCGGATTAGGCGGGCTGAGGCTGGCTAGGCGGACCATGTTTGCTTTTGTTATTGTTAATCACTCAATCTTGAATTATGGTTATATACTTGTTCTTTAAAATAATGGTTTGGGATAATCTTGAACTTATATTAATTTTTAAATAAATATATATGTTATATAATATCAAAATAATAATTAAAATAATTAAAAAAAAGGCAAAACGTCTAGTCACTAGCTAGGCAGCCCCCCACCGCCCGACTAGTGTCTAACGCTTTTTAGAACCTTGATAAAAAGAGATGGGTGAAAGCAGAGAATGGGGAGGCTGCCATGTGGCACCAAAGGCGTCAGCTTTATAAGAATAATTAATTTGTTTTCACATAAGGGTTTTTTTCAAAATAGCTTTTTCATAAAAAAAATATATTATTTTAATAACTACATGTCAAAAATAATTTGAAAAGTAGCCCATCACGTGGCCGCCATGTCAGCTATGTGTTGAAATTTTTATGTCCAGTAAAATCGACATTTGAAATACCGGTTTTCAATACCACTTTCTGCTTTAAAGTTTGCTTTTTAAAAGGATCACATTCACATGTGACATGTAGTGTAAATCGGTAAATAAATAGTGATTTCAAAGTTGGTATTCCACTTACCAATTTTATTGGATAAAAAATTCACTAAAGAGCTGATGTGGTGGTCACGTGGTAGATAAATGGCCACTTTTGAAAATATTTTTGATGGGTGGCTATTAAAGTATTTTTTTTAGAAAAAATATTCCTGTTTTGAAAAAAAAACCCTTCACATATATAATAAGATTGAGCACGGTCTGAAGTTGTTGCACAGATCATTGAGCAGGCTCAAGGAAATGTCAATTAGGCATCTAGCCACTTGACAATCCCAGCCAGATCACTAATGTATGAATTATCAAGAATTATGGCATAGTCTTATCATTGTATATGCTTCTGTTCAGGAATGCATCCATATTTTTCTCTTAGTTCATACCTAGCTACCTACTCTTGTTGTGTCCGGTTCTAAATTTGGCGAGCATGAGCTTACTGTGCTTGGGTTTTTTTTTGGGTAAACTGGAGGTAGTCATTACAGAATGACTTGTAGATCTTCCCTCACTAGGGAAGCGAGAAGTATTGACATATTTGAAGACCAATATCCTTTTACGCCATTCATACGAGCTTCATGCGCTAGCCAATGAGCGGCACCATTAACGTGGCATAGGATCCACTGTACCGAAACCATAGGCAGCTTCTGCCATAACCCAGTGCTGACAGTGCACTCCATAATGATAGAGCTTAGTTGTTGCATCGCATGCATGCAGCGGATGCATCAGACGGTTGCGGTGCGACACCACACGCCGCACCATAAAATCTCTCTCATATATATATATATATATATATATATATATATATATATATATATATATATATATATATATATATATATATATATATGAGGGCTGGGTTCCTATGACATGTCATAGGGAGTACCCTATGACATATGGTGAATTAGTAATGCTAGAATGTTTAGAATGTGCTGAATTTTTTTGAGGGTGATCACCTTACGTTAGATAGAATGTCCACAAAAAATCAAAGCATTCTAAAACTTGTTGGGGCATCAAATGCTAGAAGCTTTATCGGCCATCCATTTTAACCGTTAAATTGAAAATCATATTTGATGCCTCTAGAAGTTTTAGAATGAGCCAATTTTTTGCGAGGGTCCTATCTAAGATAGGGTGATCATCCTCATAAAAATTCAGAACATTCTAAATATTTTAGGGTTACTAACTCATCATATGTCATAGGGTACTCCCTATGACATGTCATAGGAACTCATTTCCCTATATATATATGGGTAATGACTTCCTATGACACGTCATAGGGCGTACCCTATGACATATGGTGAGTTAGTAACCCTAGAATACTTAGAATGTTCTGAATTTTTATGAGGATGATCATCCTATCTTAGATAGGAACCCTGCAAAAAATCGGCTCATTCTAAAACTTCTAGAGGCATCAAATACGATTTTCAATTTAACGGTTAAAATAGATGGCCGATAAAGTTTCTAGCATTTGATGCCCCAACAAGTTTTAGAATGTTTTGATTTTTTGTGGACATTCTATCTAAGGTAAGGTGATCACCCTCAAAAAAATTCAGCACATTCTAAACATTCTAGCATTACTAATTCACCATATGTCATAGGGTCTCCCTATAACAAGTCATAGGAACCCTGCCCGCCCTCTCTCTCTCTCTCTCTCTCTCTCTCTCTCTCTATATATATATATATATATATATATATATATATATATATATATATATATATATATATATATATATATATATATATATATATATATATATATATATATATATATATATATATATATATATATATATATATATATATAATCCCTTAGGATCGGATGACCCAGCAAATTTTGACCCAGCACCCTAATCAACACCTAGAGGTTTTAGAATCTGCTGATTTTTTGTAGACATGTTATCTATGGTATGTTGATCATCCTCACAAAAAAATCAGCACATTCTAAAACCTCTAGGTGCATCAAATGTGCTCTTCAAATCAACGGTTTTTGACCATCAATTTAAACCATTGATTTGAAGAGCACATTTAATGCACCTAGAGTTTTTAGAATGTGCTGATTTTTTGTGAGGATGATCAACTTACCATAGACAACATGTCTACAAAAAATCAGCACATTCTGAAACCACAAGGTGCTGATTAGGGTGCTGGGTTATTTGCTAGGTCATCTGATCCTGACCCTATATATATATATATATATATATATATATATATATATATATATATATATATATATATATATATATATATATATATATATATATATATATATATATATATATATATATATATATATATATATATATATATATATATATATATATATATATATATATATATATATATCTTTCAACCATCGCAACTTCACCCAAACAGAGGAAACAGCTTGACCGATTGATCGACCCCGATGCCTGATTGATCGGGCGTACTGTGTTTGTATCCGACTCCTAGCCCTATACGAACTCGAGACTTTTTGGTCTATTTAAACCCTAACCCCAATGATTATACATCGTTCAAACTATTTTTGCCCTAGCCGTCTTTCTCAACGGCAAGCTTCTTATTCCAAGCACGGATTCGAGCTATCCTTTTTCGACAAGTGCAATCACGCCTCCATCAAAAAATTCGACAGCAATCGAAACGACAATGCCGCGCATAATATTTTTTTCCTACCATATTTCTCAGAAATAGACCTGCTTACCAAATGACGTTAACTATGGCCTAGTACGATCTCGCATCCTCAACTCCTGAAGAATCCATTATTGAGGAGAATGGAGATTTTGCATCATCCACAACTATTTCAATCGGTAGGCTATGCGATAACATCATCAAAAGATTTTGGATTGCCCCTCATGAATTTTTAAAACCTTCCCACCACTAGTACCAATACAGCAACTGGCCACACATGAATGGGCCCATTCTCAAATTTTCATGACTTCTCACTTCATCCATGGGATTGAATGTTCATTGATGATGAACAGTGGAAGCCAAGTGAATTAGGTTTCTTCAGAACTAGTAGACCTTTTTGGATTTAAACGATTTTCCATAAGTGCACGATCAAATTATATATCGCCCCAGACTACCCCGATATCATATGGTGTCATGTCCTTCCACTTGGTTACTACCAAATTCTATTAGGACGAACATTGCAATATGATCATCAAACTCATCACAATGGTCACACCAACTTTTACATTTTCACGATGAATGGGCAAACAATAACACTTGACGCATCTCGTGATTTGTGAGAATCCAAAGGAGAAATTCCCGACACACTATCACGCTTCGACAAATCTTGGTCACCATCTTAGAACTATGTCACATATGGCTGAAGATGTAAAACTTAGCGCTCCTAAAAGGCAACCTAGATTGTCTGTCCTTCCTCTAGACTCTCCTTTGTTAGTCTTTAATTTTTTTTCAATAAAGATATTATTGATGAATAAATTTATTTTCCATGAGGCATGTTAGATCGTTTTATATCTCTTCTTATCTTCACCATTCCAGAACTAACAATGTAGTTATTTCAAAATTTAACTTTGGGGGTACACAGACCTCCACTACTCTCAATCTATTTTTACTCGTTCAATGAACCAGGTATTATCTTTCTACTACATATCCATGCAACCCTGGCATTTTCTCCTGCATAATGCTTTACCATTAATTTTACTTTTAGTTCACATTGACGACAATATGTCGTTCAAGTTTGGGGGTGTGCATCTTAGTATGGTACCTAAAACCTTGAATCAATATTGCTTTTAAAATAAATCTTTTTATACAAGTTGTCAAAAAGCGGAGAATTTCTTAGTTTATGTTTAGTTCAAGTTATTTGATAATTACAAATCGAGAAATCAACATATGATCTTGTCTATATTTCACATGCACTCTGCCTAAGTTTTCATAAGATGAACATCTAAAATTAACCAATATCAATACCAAAGATAAACTGACACGATATTAAAATAAGGAATGGACCGGGCTAACAATTATATATTTATATATTTTTACTTGTACACCAAATATATTTAGCTCTAGTAATAAACTTTATTTTAATTATCACCTAGTAATCGGGGCATCCGACCTAAATAGTTAGAGTTTCATGTCAAACAGTGAGACATTAAGATGAGATAACTTGTAAGCCAAGACCATCACCTAATAATCAGGACATCCAACCTAAGTTCCATGTCAAACAGTGAGAAGTCAAAATGATACAGGTAGGTAGCCAAGTCTGACTTAGTAGCCTTCGTAGCCCGAGCTAGTAGGTCCTTAGGGTTGTCTCCATACCTAATACCTTGAAGCCATCTGGCTAAGGAGTTATTAACCAAAAAACATGATAAATGGGTTGTATAAGATATATTAAATATAATTATATAGTTATATATTTGTGAACCTGATCCGTTCACTATTTTAATTAAAGATCAAGGAAGGAGGTCTTGGCATTCAGAGTATATCTGATATAAGCACAGCTAGCTATTTGAAACTTGGATGGATTTTCCTCACGGGTAAAACAGATATTTGGTCTTCATGGATGAAAGCCATGTACCTTGGAGACCAATCTTTCTGGGAGGCCATACCTAATCATTCATCATCAAGTGTGTGGCAAGGTATTCTCAACTGTAGAGATGATCTGGCCTTAAATATCAATTTCTGCATTGCTGATGGCAGAGACATTGACAAATGGCGAGACCCTTGAGTAGATGGTAGGAGCCCAATGCAAATTGTAGGGATTCACGCCATCCCGAACCGGCAACTAGGCTGAGCAAAGCTCTGCTTTAGGATTGATAGGGGCCAATGGCGTCTCCCGCATCCAGCTAATCTGGCCTTGGCCGATCTGTTTTTCACAATTCGGGAAATCTCAATTTACCCTACTATACCAGCAGACACCATCTTATGGAACAAAACCAACAATGGGAAATTCTCTCTTCAGATGGCTTGAGATTCAGTTAGATCGGCTGGGGCTTATGTTGGTTAGGCCAAAGTTATTTGGAACATTTATTCTCCCACGAACCACAGTTTTTGTACTTGGAGGGCAATCAGAAATAGGCTTCCTACTTTTCCATGGGTTCAAAGGAGAGGTACATCCCTTGCTAACATGTGTTTTCTATGTTGCTAAGAGGAGGAAGATGTAAGCCACCTTTTTTCAAATGCCCGTTCTCTAAGGAGGTTTGGTTGAAATGCTGCGGGAAAATGGAATGAGTTTGGAAGCTACAGGTCTATCCATTAAGAAGGTTTGCAAATTTTCCTCTTCCCTCTCACTCAGTACCACTCGTCAGCTGGCAAAGATCTTGCTAACCACTGTTGTCTTCTCTCTTTGGGTTGAGAGGAATAATCAGGTTTATGAGGATATGTATTGCACTGTTTCTGAGATTTTCTCTAAAGTGGCTTCCAGGCCGGTTTGTGGAGATTCTCAATTCTACTGCCAAAAGGGATGCTATTCCAATTGTCGGTCGGTACATTTTGATATGGGGTACAAGTGCTGCTCCTGACTTTCCCCAAGGGACATCTTTTGAATACCCTTGAGATGGGCAGCTTGATTCTGGTAGGCACTACAAGAAATAGATTTATTACCGACGGAATTTTAAATTACCGTCGATAATAATTTATATTTTACCGACGATAACGATATTTTCCATCGGTAATATGATTTTAATATTTTAATATTTTTTTACATATTTATTACCGATAGTCATTTACTACCCGTCGGTAATATATATTTACCGACGGAATATATTATTGCCGTCGGTACAGTGTGTCATTACCGACGGTAATAAAAGAACCGTCGCCAATAAGAGTATAAATTTTTCGCCGACGGATATAATTGAAACCGTTGGTAATAATCTAGTATAAATTTTTTAAATATTCAAATATTACCGACGGAGAAAAAATATCCATCATTATTAATTTTTAATACCGACGGAAATTTATATCCATCGCAGTATTTTTCCCGACGCCTTTTTTCCCGACAGCCTAACGACGGAAATTAGTTTCGTCGCCATAAATCATTATTGACGGAAATTCAATATTACCGACGGATATATTTCGTCGGTAAAAAATGTTTTTTTTGTAGTGAGGGCTTGGCTTGATCCGAAAGGGCAACTGCCATTCTTGTTCCTTACCTCCTGTTTGTTTGGGTGGCTGGAGTAGAGATTATGGAGGGACAAAATGCTCATATTGTTCAACCCTTTCTTCGTTCTGGGAGGAGTTGAGACATGAAGGGGATGGCTGGGTTTTCTTTATGGGGGTCACTTGACAGTCTTGATCCCCTGTCTTTCAATTGAGCTTCTGGGTGTTTGTGTGTGGTTCTTTGGTGGCCTTTCCGGACTTCAGATTTGGTTTGCTGAAGTTTGGAAGATTTCTTGCTCCTCTAGCCACTTGTCTGTCTTGGAGCTTGAAGGTGAGGGAGCTTAGATGTTTTCCCAGCCTCAGGAATTGGGCATGTTGGAGCTTGGGTAATTTTCTAGAGGATGGAAGCTGCTGCTCGTGCCCATGTATCATCCTGCGATTATGGAGGGCCAAGCCCTTCGTGCTCCTCATCTGCGTAAGTCTTTGTGCTGGCGAATGGGTCTGAGTGCAGAATTCTGTTGCTCGGATCTGGAGCTTGGATCTGTGGAACATGGATTTTGGAGATTGGACTTGTGGATTCTCGTTCGACTATTGAGAGCAGAGTACTTTCTTTCATTCTGAAACGATGATCACCTAGCATGGTGAGAGAGAGAGAGAGAGAGAGGGGCTAGGTTTTGGGAGAATGGATTAAGCCATCTCATTAGGCCAAGGGCCAAATATATATAGAGATACAAGAAAAGAACAAGGGTATCCTATACAGGTATCTACGGGTATCTGTATCTCAATGCTACACACTATCACTAACAGCCCCCCTTAAACTCAAGGTAGGTCATGCACCATGAGTTTGCTAAGCAGAAACTGAAAACGTGGAGCAGGATGTGACTTCGTGAAGAAGTCAGCAATCTGTTCTCCAGCGAAAACAAATGGGAGAGAGATGGTCCCGGCCTCATACTCCTGGTGAGAGTAGTAGCAATCGAGCTCGATGTGCTTCGTCCTCTCGTGGAAGACCGGGTTGGTGACAATCTGTATAGCACTCCGATTGTCACAGTGAAGGGCTGTAGGTTCAGAGATCTGAACCCCTAGATCTCCAAGAAGTCGTCACAAGTGAACGATCTCTTTGGTAGTAGAGGCCATGGCTCGAAACTCTGCTTCAGTACTGGAGAGAGAGACAACGCTCTGCTTCTTGCTGCGCCATGAGATAAAAGAATCTCCAAAAAATAGGCAATAGCCGGTAGTCGATCGACGAGTGGTCGAATACCAGCCCAGTCAGCATCCGAGTAGGCACATAGGACCAGAGGAGAAGTCGATGATAGGAGGAGCGATCGGGTGATGGTGCCTCGGAGATAACGAAGAAGTCGAAGAAGGGCAGCATAGTGAGCAGAGCGAGGGGCTTCGACAAACTGGCTGATGATGCTAACGACGTGAGCGATGTCGGGCCTGGTGATGCAGAGGTAAACCAACTAGCCAACGATCTATCAGTACCGAGTAGGATCTAAGAGAGGCTCACTATCGGTGGGACGAAGCTTCACGTGAAGCTCGAGAGGGGTGACGGCAGAGCGATCATCGGAAAGGGCAGCTCGGCTAAGGATGTCAGCCGTATATTTCTGCTGGGATAGCAGAATTCCTCGTTCACTGTGGGCAATATCTAGCCCAAGGAAGTACCGAAGAGGACCTAAATTCTTCATTTGGAACCGGCACCGAAGATGCTGCTGAAGGGAAGTGATGGTAGCGGAGTCATCACCTGTGATGATCATGTCGTCGACATATAATAGGAGAATAGCCCTGCCTTGAGGAGATGACCGCACAAAAAGCGAGTGGTCCTGCGAGCTCTCAATATAGCCGATCTCGGTGACAGCTTATCGGAAACACTCAAACCAAGCTCGAGAGGCTTGCTTGAGCCCGTAGATGGCACGACGGAGGCGACAGACATGCTGGGGAGGAGTATGCATATCAGGGGATGGCTGCATGTAGACAACCTCTGAAAGATCGCCATGGAGAAATGCATTCTTCACGTCCATCTGGAGAAGAGGCCATCGGCGGACTGTTGCAACTGCCAAGAGTGCACGAACGAAGGTCATCTGAGCTACGGGTGTGGAAGTCTCCTCGTAGTCTATTCCGTATGCCTGAGTGAAGCCACGGGCCACCAATCGAGCCTTGTATCGCTTGATGGAACCATCAGGTCGCGCACTTGACCTTGTAGACCCACCGGCAACTAACAGGCTCAATGCCAGCAGAAAGGGGGACGATATACCAAGTCTGAGTCTGCTTGAATGCCTGAAATTCCTCGCTCATGGCCTGCCTCCACTAAGGGGACTAGACGGCCTACCGGTACGATTGAGGCTCCTGGTCTGTGTGAAGGGCTGCAAGAAAGGCTGTAAACTGAGGCGAGTAAGAGGTGACCTTGGCAAAGCCAAAACGGTTAGGTGGGCCAGAGCTAAAGCTGAAGCAATCAGGTAGGTGGTGCTCGCGTTGAGGATAGCGGGGCGGCGGGCGAGGATCCACGACCGGGGATGTCTGACTGGGCGTAGCAGGCGGAGTACCATGAGTATCGGGAGTATAAGGAAGGTTGACGGAATTAATCGGTGACGGAGGAGAGGAGGGGACGGAGGAAGACTCCGTGGAAGAATCACTGGAAGTAGGGGGAGAAGTAGTGCTGGACAAAAGGGGTGATGGAAAGGGATCGAGAGTCGGAGACAGGGTGGTAGGAGTCTCCAAGAAGGTAAGGTCCTGAGCTGTAGTGGAGTAAAAAGGGACATCCTCGACGAAGGAGACGTGTCGAGAGATGCGAAGGCGATGAGTCAAAGGGTCATAGCAACGATAACCCTTGTGCTCGGCACTGATTCCTAGGAGGATGCATTTAACTGCACGTTCGGACAACTTTGTGCATTCATGGGGTGGAAGGAGGATGAAGCAGGTGCACCTGAAGGTGCGAAGTGGATGATAGTCAGGAGGGGAAGATAAAAGATGCTTGTGGGGAGATACACCACCCGAAAAAATAGAAGAAGGGGTGATATTGATGAGGTTGACTGAGGTCAAGACAGCCTCAGCCTAGAAAGTGCGTGGAACAGAAGCAGAGAGAAAAAGAGCACACGTCGTCTCAAGGATATGACTGTGCTTTCTCTCGGCTACTCCATTTTGCTCGTGTGTGTGAGGACATGAGTGCTGAAATAAAGGTGCACCCGAAGGTGCGAAGCGGACGGTAGTCAGGAGGGGAAGAGAAAGACGCTCATGGGAAGATGCACCATCCGGAAAAACAGAAGAAGGGGTGATGTTGATGAGGTTGACTGAGGTCAAGACAGCCTCAGCCCAGAAAGTATGTGGAACGGAAGCAGAGAGAAGAAGAGCACGCGTCGTCTCAAGGATATGACGATGCTTCCTCTCGGCTACTCCATTTTGCTCGTGTGTGTGAGGACATGAGTGCTGAAATAGGGTCCCATGGGACTGAATAAGTGTCCGCATAGCAGTGGAGAGGTACTCGAGGGCGTAATCAGACCAAAATGTCTTAATGCGACAACCGAACTGTGTGTGGACCATCGAGGTGAAAGTCTGGTAGACCTGAGGAACCTCAGAGTGGTGCTGAAGAAGGTAAACCCAAGTGTATCGGCTGAAATCATCGATGAAAGAGATATAGTATCGATAGTCGAACATCGAAGGAAGAGGTGAAGGGCCCCAGATATCGGAGTGTACTAAGTCAAAAGGAGCAGAACTCTGAGAGATATTAGAAGGAAAAGATAGAGTTGTAGCTTTGGCAAGCTTACAACCGGTACATGTAGATAAAGAAGAAAAAGAACAATGACCTAGAGCTCCAGTCTGCAGTAAGCTCTTAAGTCGAGACTCAGAAATGTGACATAGTCTTCGGTGCCACAAGTCGGCATCAGGAGAAGCTAGGCTATAGACGCCAGGAGGGGAAATGATGGGAAGATAGAGATGCTCGAGGTGGTACAGCTCGCCTGATCTACGACCAGCGCCAATTACCCGTCCGGTACGTGGATCCTGTACAACACAAGAAGAAGGGGAGAAGGTCACGACACATCCAGAGTCACAAAGGCTGCTAATGGAGATGAACTGCATGCGAAGTTGGGGGACATGCAACACAGTGGGTAAAGAGAGGCGACCGCTCGGTTCTGTAGTGGCGGTAATCGATCCACACTGCGAGATGGTTAAAGAAGAGCCATCTGCAGTATGTATCGATGAAATGTGCAGTGTCGGTCGGCAATTGGTAAGCAAGGAAGTGTTGGAAGTCATGTGATGGGGCCCCAGAGTCCAGAATCCAAGTAGCGAAGGTACCGATAGTAGCTAAGTGAGCAGAGGAACTGGAGGCGTTGGAAGCCTCGACGGGGCTGAAGCTCGCCTGCTGGTCTAGGCAGAACTGAAGCTGTGCAAGCTGCGGCTGAAGGGGATGAGTAGTGTCAGGAGCGTCCAAGGAACCCCGGGGTGATGATGGAACTGTGCAAGGAGAGGACGGAGCAGTAGCAGTAGAGCCAACAGGTCGACCATGTCCTCGGGGTCCCTGCCTCTTCTCGGGATGCAGCTTCCAACAGGTAACGACAACATGATCACCTGGTTTGTGGTAGTGAGTGCACACAAACCGATCACGACCAGGAGCAGAAGTATAAGAGGCAGCTGGGGCTGCAGCAAGGACACCCGTGTGGCTGGAAGGGGGAGGAGTAACCCTGATGGCGATGGTGCGCTGCCTGGTCTCTTCAGCGACGAACTCTGCAATAGCAGCATCCAAACGTGAAAGTGGGTCTCGGTGGATCAGTGCGCCAGCAAGTGGGCCAAATTCTGGTCGAAGGGCCATCAGGAACTGATAAAGCTGACGGTGCTCCCAGAAGTCTTGGTGGGCGGCACGGCACTCGGGAGAGACGGGAGGTAACAGCGACTGAAGCTCCTGCCAGTAACCACGCATCTGCGCATGGAATTGCTGGACGTATGATCACCCTATTATTCGGACTGGACCTGGGAGAGGAGAGCATACTCATGGGCACCGCTAGACTCCACAAAATGCTCAACTAAGGAGCACCATATAGTTGCAGATGCTCCAAGAGCGGCGAGGTCAGCATGCATCGTCCGATCGACCGAAGCGACAAGGTAGGCGGCGACCCGTGCATCACAAGGACGCCACATTTGAAGGGCAATGGGGAAAGCCTGACTCGGTGCCGTCGAGTAGTCCAAGAAGGCTACGTCCGAGAAGGGTGGTCTGAACGGTTGCTGCCCATGCTTCCCAGTCGGCGGAGGAGGCGAGAGAGAAATCCATCGAGCTCGGCAGGAAGTCACGAGTATACTCGAACGGGAGGCTCTCAGAGTGCAGTGGCACAGGCGGAGGAGCATCTACGGAGGAGGAGTCGGCCATGGCAGCTCAATCGGTGGAATTCGTCGGAAGACGAGCTCAAGGCGAGTAGCTCTTTGCAGCGAAGAACCATAGATCTGGATCGGCGCCGAAGTGGATCCTCGGTGTGGATCTGGATTGGTGACGGACGATGCAGGAGAGGATCACCAGTCGGATCTGGTGCAGGGCTGGAGGTCGGAGGATCTGGTGCAGGGCTGGAGGTCTTCAGATCTGCCTTCAGATTAGCCTTCAGATCTGCTCACGCAGATCTGACTTCAGATCTGCTCACACCGGATCTGGTGCAGGGCTGCTCACGCGATGATCTGGTGCAGGGCTGCTCACGCGAGGGGAAGATCTGCTCACGTCGGAGGCCAGAGGAGCTCAACCAGATCCGCGATCTGCCTTCAGATCTGCTCACGCCGGATCTGGTGCAGAGTTGCTCACGCGAGGGAGGATCACCGGTCGGATCTGGTGAGGAGCTCGACGATGCCTTCGGATCTGGTGAGGAGCTCGACGATGCCTTCAGATCCGGAAGTGGAGGAGACACCGGGAGTGGAGGAGACGCCGGGAGTGGAGGAGACGCCGGGAGTGGAGGAGATCCGGAAGGGACGATGCCCGTGAGGGAGAACAATGCCTTCAGATCTGCTAGGCCCACGAGGGAGAAGATCCGGGAGGGACGACGGCCGGTGGAGGAGACCAGATCCGGGAGGGAGGACACCTGAGGAGCTCACACCGGAGGAGGTTGTCGGATCTGTAGATCCGGATATCGCCAGTCGGGATCGGCGAGCTCACGCTGGAGGAGAAGATGGCCTGGTGGAGGAGAGACGGAACAAAAGCTCTGATACCATGAAACGATGATCACCTAGCATGGTGAGAGAGAGAGAGAGAGAGAGAGAGAGGCTAGGTTTTGGGAGAATGGATTAAGCCATCTCATTAGGCCAAGGGCCAAATATATATAGAGATACTAGAAAAGAACAAGGGTATCCTATACAGGTATCTACGGGTATCTGTATCTCAATGCTATACACTATCACTAACACATTCCTTGGGACAAGTGGATGTACTATCTCTCCCTTGGTTTGGCCTCGCTTGGCTTGGCCTTTGTTGCTTGTGTTGTTGTCTTGGATTGTGGTCGCCAGGGTCTCCCTTTTGTTTCTGTTGGTTTGGCGAGGGTCAGACTGAGGTGCTCTTTAGGAAATAGAATCCATATGTAGCGACCATGTCGGTTGCCTACCTGTGGGATCTTCTCTCTGGTTTTGTTTTATTTGCCTTTTGTATTTTTTTAATAAATCTATTTACCTTTCAAAAAATAAAGATCAAGGTATCCTAAGCATTGCCCAAAGGTATGATCATGCAGAGACAACCCAATTCATGATTTGATTTTAGAATAAATGATACATAAAGTTTGGAAAATTTCTATTTCGACATAATTTGCTACAATTAAAATTGTCTCATAAAACAATATTGGTTATGTGATTCTGTACAGCACTGATATGCACATGTCCCTACACTTACACATTCTCAATGATGAATTTTATTTCTTACTTTGATTTTACTCGAGTACGATCGAGTAAAGTTCTTGTTTTTATGATTGACTGGAAAATAGCCACTTATTGAAAAAACAGTATAAAATAGTGCATTGACGAAAAGAAAGGCTGTGGATAACCCACAAAGAAAGCAACCTCCTAAAGAACCCTCATGGCCATCCCCCCAGAAGGCCGAGGAATTGCATCGATCGATCGATCGTGCTCGAGCACCGATTGATCGACCGTTGCCAATCTTGTAAACAGAGAAATTACCATGACTGATCGATCGGGCCCGAATGCTGATCGATCGACCATGGCAATCAGAGCACCCGACGCCATAAATCGGACGATCGAGATCAAGCTGCGGGATGAATACTACTCTCTTACGCTATGAGGCTTATATAAACACCATCTCTTTTGAAGAGATAGATCCGAATTTTGGTTTTCGAGCCATCATCATCATCGGAGGTTTCAGAAGAGGATAAGAAGAAGAGTTGCCATGGATCGATCGTCCGCCTTCATCAACACTTTCATCGTCATGTTCACCATAAGCGGCTAAGCTTTATTCTAGGACTTCGGTGAAGCTCTAGCTTTCATTCTAGCTTTAGTTTATGTACTTTTAGGGTTTTTGTTATTTCAATTAGAGACAGCTCGACAGAGCTTATTAAAATTTTCTTATCTGTTATTCGTTCCTCTGTCTTGCATGATCATTATTGAGATATCTATGTCAACAGAATTGCATAGATCGTATCTTTGTTTTGCTATAATTTTAACGTAACTTACCATTACACAAGAGATATACCATGCTTAGGAAGATGGTCCGTACGCTAAAAAGATAGACCAAGCTAAACTAAAGATGGTGCATGCCATGTGCGTAATGGTAAGACAATATATTTTCTATCTATTTTTCTTTCATGAGATGATTTGTGCTAAAAAGAGATGATTCGTGTCCCAAAGAACAGATCATGCCGACCAAAGGCAATTCATACCATCGAAGGTAATAATCCTTGTTGAGATTCCGTTATTGATATAGGCAAGGGCATGGACCTACTCTAGGGTTTCGGGTGAATTGAGAAAATCTGGAAACCGGACAATAAGGGGTACTTTTGCCTTTTTTGAGTGATCCGGTGGTTCGATCTTGATAAAAATTAAGGGGATGGATGGGCTTTGTGTGAGGGAGGACTGATTTAAATTTCAAGACGATCGGGTCACTAGATCTAAAGTTATTATTAAAATAGTGTACAGATTTTATAAAACAGCATGCAGATTTTTAGTTTTAACAAAACAATAGGTATTAGATTTTCAATATAAAATGGTTAAAATATACTTGCAAAGATACTAAAGATCGACTAAGCACTAATGATAGTTTTGACTTTTATTAGGACTTCAACTAGAGGCGAAACGGATACGATGATGGCTATATTACGATGCGGGAGCGATGGGGAACGAGCAACGGATGCAGAAGCGAAGAACAAGAAATAAACAATGAGGATAGATAATGCCTAAATGATTCCGCCATGGGTCGATGCGAGGATGTGTCGGTGATCCCTCTTACGGTGCAATGCCGGACGTTGAACGAAGCTGGATACTTCGAAAAGCGATATAAGGCCTTCTCGAGGCAAAGTCGAGAAACTTCTCGAGACGAAGACGAGGCGTCAGCGAAAATCAGGGACATGCGTCTCTCTAGGAAGCTCTCACACGGAGGCACAAATTTTAGCAAACCAAGATATCTGAATTTTCTTCTTTCTTTTCCCTTTTGTAGAGCTAGGGTTTCATATTGAACGGTAAAGATCAAGGAAAAATAAAAGGGAATGGTGGGGATGTGTTTGTCTGGAAAGGAAAGAAAAAGAGAGAGAAATAAGGGAGAGATAGAGATAGAGAAGACAAGGGACGACAAAGGGGTTGGGTGCCTCAGTTTTCAACACGCGATCTAGTGT